>JAJEOU010001458.1:1684285-1739356 GCA_021534815.1 Acrocephalus arundinaceus
TTTCATTCTGCTTCAGAAATGAATCCTTTTGTGCTTGTCATCATCCATCAGAGCGTTTCCTTCCTCTTTCGACTTTTGTCCCTTCCCCAGTTTGTAATCCTTTTGTGTCCTTTCTCAGCCACTTGAGCATTTGCAGGGTAGGTTGGTAACGTAACAATCAACGCAGTCCTGTGCCAGACTGCAGCAGCCCCTGCAAGAACACGAGCACCAGCCAGGTCACGTGTGACTTGGAAGGAAGTAGTCGCAGGGATGGAGGTTGTTTCCCTGCTGCAAATCCACAACTTTTCTGAATTCCTATTACCTTCGTTGCTGAACTATTGGTTTATAGTTTAGCACAGGGTTGGCATTTGGATGCAGTCAATTTCATTTCCATCTCTTCCTAAGGGCTGAGGTTGAGGCTGGAACTGCCTCGTTTCTGGATGTCGTTCTTTGACAAGGGGTAATTTATCTGCCTTTCCCAGTCACTGTGAGATAACCTTGATTGAACATAACCTTGAGATGATGAGATGGCAGCATCTCTTATGAAGGATGATGCCTTGCAGATCTTTCAGTACCTCCTCAGGCACACCCATGTGGTACAAGACTCACAGAATGTGGACATTGTTGGAAGTGACCACAGTGGTCCCCTGGGTCCAACCTCCCTACCAAGGAGGTCCAGAGTGTCGTCAAGACAGGCCACGTCTCCACATAAGCAGCTTGGTGATCTAGGCTCTGGCTCTGCCCCACAACTGGGAAATTCAGGTAGCTCCTGCAGGGACTGGTCGGCACACCAGAGGAGACAAGGCTGCTGGAACCCCACCACCTGTCCCAAGTGCCCCTGAGAGAGGCCAGAGACGGTCACAGGACCAGTGCAACATATGGGAGCAAGGTTGGGACTTCCACCGATGACAGACTCTGCAGGCTAGGAGTAACCGCTGCAGGGAAGTGGAAAATCGGTCTCCCCCGTGGTCTGTCTGGCAGTGCTCCCTGTCCAGCATCCCCTAGAATCCCACATCCCTTCCAGATGAATCCAAGGCCTAAGAGCCCTGTATCTCCAAAACAATCCTCAAATCACCCCTCAGACTCTGTGATAGCAACCACACAGTCTTTTGCTGGGCACCAGGACATTACCACCTCCATTCAACATGCAGGCATCCTGTCTTTCACCTGATCCACAAACACCAGCCCCACCACTCTGTAGGGCCTGATCCCCTGCCTTCCCATCCTTCCCCAGAAGCCTCTCACTGTTCCCTGAAGGAAGGAAAAGCCACTTTTGCAGGGCAGTTGTGTGGTCTGGGTGAGGTTTCCAACCCCACACTAATTTCACAATAATTTCTGAGATAAGCACACCAGGTCACATCCTCACTTGACACATCCTGCCTCTCCCCTACACTCCCCTGTTTCCCACAGACAACAAGAAGGCTTGTACTAGAAGAAAACTTTAGGTTTTTAAACAGAACTTTTTTCAACCCTTTTTCCTTAGGTTTTTTCAAAGATACAGTAGTATCTGAATAACCTCTGCAATATATATATATAATGATATTATTAAAAAATTTTGTGTGTGCATATACTTATAAGCTCAAACAATCCTGCCAAACTTGTGTCAGTCAAGAGTAGCCCTTCTTGCTTTCACAACAAAGAAGAAAACTCCAACAAAGGCAAAAATGCAGCCCCTCTCAACCACAGGAACCAAACCACATCCATCAGGGGATGAAGGAATCCCATCAGCTCCAGCTGGGAGGCTTAACTTGGGTGTAAATGCATCTTTTTACAGCATTCCAGACACTGGCCATTGCTAGACAGTGCCATGCTGGGACACCAATGTGCCACCCTCTCCTTTGCCCAGCCCTTGGGGAGAGCACACCAAGGAAAAGGAGCAGCCTTTAACAGGGTGGCACATGGTCCTCACTCTGCAGGTGGCTGTTGACTTCTAACTCAATTCAATACCTACAGGCAGAACTGGAGACAAGGGAAAAAGGCAAGGAGAGAGATGTCTTCTCAGAGAGGTGGCCACAGTAACACAGACCAGCTGCCCAGAGCATGTTCTGCATATTCAAGAGTCACTGAGCAAAAAACTTCCAGAGGAAAAGGTTTTTTTTCCATCTGAGAGCTCCTCCCTGCCTCTGAGGAAAAACATGAACACAATCTGGTTGAGACAAATAGAGGCAGAGGTCCAAGGCAGCAGGCTGGGAGACAGAACACTTCTAGCTCGATAGCTCTCATCATCATCCAATAGAAATCACAGTCTGACTCATTAATAAAACATAAAGTTCTCTTCATCAAGGTCATCATCATCATCATCCACTTCCTGCCACTGTAGATCATAGTCCTCATCTTCAACCTCCTTGCCACCTTCATTCAGTGTTGGGGGAGTCACACAGGATGATGCGTTTTTGCCTGTTGAGGAGAGCAGAAGAGCAGAGGCCTCTGCTGTGAGCATCAGTGACACCCAGCCCCACAACACCCTACTGTCATTGTCTCAGCAGCATCCCCATCCAAAGAGACTCAAGAGAGTCCAGGGAGAGCAACTTCCATAACTGAGTCTGCCAGCGATGGAGCTTTTCCTGATCACAGCTGCATACAAGCAAAGGTTTTGCTGGTTTCCCTACACCACTATGCCACTTAAATTGCTAGCTCAAACCACAAAACAGGATGCAAGTAATCAGTGTCTGTCATTCACTCTTTTGTACATCAGTGAGAACAGGAGAAAACTCTGCTCACCTCCTTTCTGCCTGCACTGACTCACCTTCCCCTGCTACCCCACTGAGAAAACTCACCCTGTACATGCGAGGCTGAAGCAGGCACATTTTGCAAGTTTCAGCTTTCTCTGAGCAGCATCTCCTGAGGTCTGGAGCCCAACGTGGAAATCCTGTTAGCAGGGAAGAACAAAAAGAGACAGAAACAGAGTGTAATTTCGGTGTATTTTGTGCTGGGCAACCCCTAGCCTGACAACAAATCATCCTGAGTCTGTCCCCTCAGCTGATCAAGCTTTAGTTTGCCCACAATCAAATCAGAGCAGAGCCAGACAAGCCACGAGGAGCCACGAGCAGCCTTCACCTGCGTGGAGTGCCCAGAGGATGGCAAAGAGCCGCTCCCTGATCTGCCGCACCAACTCCAAACCCGCTCGGAAGTGCTCTGCTTTCAGCAGCTGGAGAGAAGTGGCCAAGTCCTGGTACTGCAGCAGGGTTTCCTCTGCAATTCAAGGACAACAGAGTCATGCTGCATCTCACGCTCCTGAGCAGAGAGCTAGTGCTTGGCTCTGACTGTGAGGCCAGCCACAGCTGCTCAGATCTCCTGTGCACACACAACCTCTTTCAGAAGAGAACATATTGCTCTTCACTGCATCGAACTCCACTAGCAGCCAAACCGCTCCAGTGGACTTGCTCAGAAATGACATCAACAAAGCAAAAATGGACTGGGAGAAGTGAGGCCAGCTGGGTGTTGGTCTATATGCTATTACCCCACTACAGAGCTCTTTGACCACAGCTGGAAATGCTAGCCACAACTTCAAAGAGGCTGCAGGACTTACCCAGAAGGATCTGCAGAGCATTGGTGAGCAGCTCCAGGCTCTCAGTCTGCTGCTCCACAGTATCCATGCTCTCAGTGTCCTGGTTATAGTAGCTGTACACACAGGAGTAGACCAGCACCTGGAAAAGTACAGATCATGTTGTTAAGCACCCTCCTTCAGCTTCAGAGTGGGCAAGAAGGGAGCAGCATCAAACCCTTCCAGACCTCATTATTACCAGTGGCCTCTGGCCTGTGGCCACAGCCCAATGACACCAGTGCCAGGCTAACTAGAGCTACTGGCAGGGTTGGAAATCAATGTGCAATTATTTTACATTGAAGTCTAAAACACCTGATGGTTCCCACCTGCAAACCATCACAAGAGCACAGACTATAAATGCATAACAAGTGTGGCTGACTGGCAGGCAAAGAGTCAAACCCATCAGCACACAGGACTAGGCAGTGCTGGGCAGCCCAGGCTGAACAAAAGTGGCAGTGAACTAAGAGAATGGAGCCCAAAGGGAAGCAGGCATGGTGCTGTACAGCACCAAGAGCCCAAAACAAAGGCATTTCAACAAGTGGCAAACTTCAGTTATGAATGAATGACCCCTAAAGCCACTAGGGCACCGAGCAGGGAATGAGATCACTGTTTCCATTTAAAGGAACGTGTTGCAAAATTTCTTAGAGGGCACAATCCACTTTGGGATTGGGCCTGAGCTATCCTGGGTAAGGCCTCAGATTTGGGCCTGAGTAAGGCCTCAGATTTGGGCCTGAGTAGCAGTGAGCAAGCCTGTGGCGCAGCAGTAAATTCCATTAAGGTGTGTTTAGTATTAATTAGTATAATTTTACTGTGGCGACCTTAAAGCTAAGATTGTTTACATTCTTTTCTAATCTAGTACCAATTAGAGAACACTTGTTAACATAAACTATTTGAGACTGTATATAACCCACCATTTTGTAGCAATAAGGGGAGAATACACCTATTAACCATACTGGTTGGATCGTGTGTGTTGCTCAGCTTCGGCCTCCCAAGGACCCCCTGGCTTCAGGAATGGGCCAGAAAATTCCATAGCAGCAGCAGCAACAAGCAACAGTGTACCCCAGGAACTCAGGGGCTACCACACTGAGAAGACAAAATAGGGTCAGGCAACCTTGTCCCACGTGCCTCTCTCAAAGTCAAGCCTACCTGCAGAACCACGGTGTCTATGCAAAGTCAGTACTGCCAAGACAATTCCCACCTCCTGCAGATGTTTCAGGACAGATCAAGCATTACAGGCCTAAGGTGTCACAGGCTTACTGCACACACCCAGTGCCTACACTACAAATCCTTTCTAACGGGGCTATGAGGACATGCAGTAGGTAACCTCACTGCTTCCAAAATATCTATAGTTCATGAAATGAAGAAAATCGTAACATGAGCATCAAGAGGAACATGCTGACTGTAACACAGCATCAGGAGAGCTTTCAAAGTACCTTCACTGGGGCATTTCTAATAGGAATGGACCAACCCAGTGGATCAAAACCCTAAATATAGACTTTATGTTGATTTCACGGTGTCAACTTCAGCTGAGTTCCAAATCAGCTCAAAACCTGACCGTAAGGAACAGTGCAAACAGAGCTCAACTCAGACTCAAATCAGGGAAGGGCAGACATGAGTTCTTCCCCTATCCTGATGCTATTCCTCCCCTCAAGCTTTCTCTGTCTCCTCTTGTTTGGAGAAGGACAAGGTTGGTGTCTCCTTACTTTAAGAAAGGCATAAAACAAACCAACAGAATTAAGTCCATATCTCAGCAAGACTTATTATCCAGCCTTACCTTCCATGCCTGTTCTAGCACTTTGCAGGCATCAAGAACCAAGGTCAAGTTCCTAATTTTTGGCATCTCTCTGATGGAAGAAATGCTGTTCCTCAGACTTATGGCAAATTCCTACAATACCCAAAGGAAGTGGAGAGGGAAAAGTCAGTGTCACTGTCAAGCTCCACAAGATTGAAAAAACGGCACCTTCCACACAACTAATTGTGAAGCATTCTGAAGTGCCATCCCAGAGGATGCAGGCAGCAGCAGAGCATTTAATGCATCCAACTATGACATTCCTACTATGCCATCACCTCAACCTTTTAGAGCACCTCAGCTCTAAGCAGAGCTCAGCCTTCAGTCACCATTGCTTCCAACTCCTGCACCTCTCTGAGCCCCTGAACACCACAAGTCAGGTGCTCCGTTTCCACAATAGACTGGGTAGGAGAAAGCAGCCAAGGATTACTCTTTAATGTCAGAGCCAGGGCAAAATGGTCATCCAGTGATCCCCAGCTGGATGTGAAGCCTGCTTCTAAGCAGAGAAGACACTAAGGTGCCCCGGGGCTCAGCAGCAGTCAGCAGCTGCACAGGAAGGAGGAGGCCTTACCCTGGCGTGGTGATGAAAGGTGCATCTCTCCTTGTAATCCTGGAGACATTTCTCCTGCCAAGCCGCTTTACTCACCTGAAAGAAAAAGTACAGGAACCTGTAGCAATTTCCCTCAAGTACCAGGGCTGCCTGCAAATGCCAGTATTACTGCCAAATTCACAAAGCCCAGAGTAAAGGGCCCAAGTGGAGGTCCTTACCATCTGAGAGGCTACAGGAGCCTCTGAACACAAGCAAGAACCAAGGAGATAGAGCAAATCACTCACCATAGCAGAGCAGTTGTAGTAATCCTTGTGATTGGGCCTCCAGGGCTTGAGGCAGCGCCAGCAGAAGCCGTGGTTACACTTTGCACATGTCACACTGCAGAAGGACAGCGGGAACCACTCAGCCCTGACACTTGCAGACAGTTCCTGATAGGGACTGAGCCACCCAGTCACAAGCACAATAGCAAACAAAACTGTATACTCACTGCAGGCACCCCTCATTGTTCTCTATCTGAGCCTGGCAGTTTGGGCAGTGCTTTGAAATGAGCTTAGCCAGATGTTTGCTTTGGGCTTCACTTGTCATTCCCTCATAGTACCCATCATCATCCACCCACCGAGACATGTGTCTGCAGCTGGCGGGGTAATGGGCCTGAGAGGGAGAGAAAAAAACAATCAGCCAACCACGCAAAAGCAGAAGGCTGTGTGCCCAAGCTAAGACAGGGCAGCCTGTGATCCAGATCGGCCTCACCTCTGGGAAGTTGCAGCTGAAGCAGGATATCCAGGAGCACCTGTTTGCTAGGATGTTCAACATGCTTACATGTCTCTTATACCTAGCTCTCTATATTTTCCTGCACATGGGGCAGTATCTGCTGCTCTTAAAGTTCCTGTGTAGACCAGGGTACAGTACTGAAATTGTTTTTTGGTCTTTTATGTCTATTGCATGATAACCTCCGAGGCAATGAACATCATTGGGAATATGTACTCAATTGTGTTTGCTTGTCCCGGTCTAGGATGCTACGTCTGGGGCCTCAACCATCGCACCCAGCCCCTGTGGGGAGGGGAAAAGAAGGATTTTTTTCCAGCCTTTCAGGCCTGACACAGCAGTTTTCAAAAATACTGAGTTCTCTCTGGATGCCAAGGACAGCATTATGTTGTTGTTAGTTCTGCTTTGTCTTCTCTGCACGGCCTGCACCATGCTTAGAAACAAAACACTACATGGTGTGGTGCAGCGTCTTCTTGAGGCAGAGGAAAAAAGAAGCAAAGCAACAGCGTCCATGTCCACACAGACTGTCACAGAGGCGAAAGAAACCAAAAGCAAAGTAACAGCGCTCGTGTCTACGCAGAGCGTCACAGTGGAGAAAGAAACCAAAAGCAAAGCAATAGCGTCTGCGTCTATGCAGACTGTCACAGAGAAGAAAGGAATCAAAAGTGCTGTCAGCATCTCCACACAAACCTCACCAAACCAGAACAGCCTAGGCCGGTAGCAGTTGCCCCTGTTCAGAAGAAGAAATCAAAGAGCAAATCAGTCCACACAGTGACTGATGAGGATGCGGCAGGATCTTCGCACCCAGCAGAAGAGACAGAGCCAGAGATCATCACTCACTGTCCCTGGGGGAATTGCAGAGGGAATTCACCCACCAGACAAACGAGTCCATCCTGACCTGGCTGCTCTGCATTTGGGACGCTGCAGCCAATGACACCATTCTGGATAGAAGTGAGGCCAGGCAGCTGGGATGGCTGTCTCGGGATGTGATCATTGACCAGGGGATCGGGAGAAGCCAAGAAACTCTCAGCCTCTGGCAGCGACTGCTAACAAGCGTGAAAGGACAGCTACCTTGTAAAGAAGACCTCCAGGTGCACCAAGGAAAATGGAGCACAGTGGAACAAGGTATCCGATGCTTGAGGGAATTGGCTGTGCTGGAGATCATTTTCTCAGAAGACAAGAGATTCCCTAAAAGCCCAGATGATTTCAGGTTGGTATTCACATGGCTTGAACCAGAGATGTACTCCCATTACCTGGCAATGCTGCAATGGAGGGCAGGCAAAAACAGGGTGGGCATCTTGGTCAGTAAACTAAGAATTTATGCGGACATTGTCACCACCCCATTTCGTACCCATGTCTTGTCCATGGAGACAAGGCTGACTGAGCAAGTCCGAAGCTTGATTGAAGAGGGCCATCAGAAATTGAAAACGGAACTTAAGGGAGAAATTTACGACACCTCACCAGAACCAACAAGAGCCTCTGCCATTAGGAACAGGCACCCCCCAGCCAGGGAGAGAGGATACACTCCACAAGGTAACCTCTGGTCTTTACTTTGGGAGCATGGAGAAGACATGAGGAAGTGGGATGGAAAACCTACCTCCTCCTAAGCAGCCCGGGTACATGAACTGAAAAGAGAGACACCTACCACAAGCAGCTCATCTAGAGCCAATGGTGCTCAGTCTCTCATGCACAGAATTCCAGACGGGATAGGAATGATGACATGACTGATCCTTTTGAAGGGACCTCAGGAACATATTTACAGGAGGAGAGCAACGGGTAGCATGACCAGGAAATGGAGGGGTCCTGCCTCTAGCCACGTAGAGGAAAGGGACAATCGGATCTATTGTGTGGATCCAATGGCCTGGCACATCTGACCCACAAAAACATACGTCTTTAGATGACACTGGTTCTGTACCCTGATGCCATCAAGGTATGTAGGAATAGAATCCATTTCTATTTCTGGAGTGACAGGATGGTCCCAGCAGCTGACTGTAGTGAAGGCCAAAGTGAGTTTAACTGGGAACGGGTGGCAAAAACACCTCATTGTGACTTGTCCAGGGGCCCCATGCATCCTCAGCCTAGACTATCTCAGAAATGGGTATTTCAAAGACCCAAAAGGCTATCGTTGGGCTTTTGGGATAGCTGCTGTAGAGACAGAAGGCATCAGACAACTGAATACCTTGCCTGGTCTCTCAGATGACCCCTCTGCTGTGGGACTGCTGAGAGTTGAAGAGCAACAGGTACCAATCACCACAGCAATAGTGCACCGTCGGCAATACCACACCAACAGAGACTCTGTGTTCCTATGCATGAGATGATTTGTAAACTGGAGAGCCAAGGGGTGGTCAGCAAGGCTCGTTCACCTTTCAACAGCCCTATACGGCCAGTTCCTAAGTCCAGTGGAGAATGGAGACTGACTGTGGATTACTGTGGTCTGAATGAGGTCATGCCACCACTGAGTGCTGCTGTGCCAGACATGTTGGAGCTTCAGTACGAGCTGGAGTCCAAGGCAGCAAAGTGGTACGCGACCATCGACATTGCCAATGCTGCCTTCTCCATTCCTTTGGCAGCTGAGTGCAGGCCCCAGTTTGCTAACACCTGGAGTGGCATGCAATATACCTGGAACCAACTGCCCCAGGGGTGGAAGCACAACCATCTGCCATGGACTGATTCAGACTGCACTGGAAAAGGGCGAGGCTCCTGAATATCTACAGTATATTGATGACATCATCATATGGGGGAACAAAGCAAGGGGAGTTTTTGAGACAGGATAGGTTATCCAGATTCTGCTGAAAGCTGGTTTTGCCATTAAGCAAAGTAAGGTTTAGGGACCAGCTCAAGAAATCCAGTTTCTGGGAGTCAAGTGGCAAGATGGACGTTGCCAGATCCCTACAGAGGTAATCAACAAGATCACCGCCATGCCCCCACCTACCAACAAGAAGGAAACACAAGCTTTCCTAGGTGCCCTGGGCTTTTGGAGAATGAACATTCCCTAGTACAGCCAGAATGTGAACCCTCTCTACCTGGTAGCCCTCAAGAAGAACAATTTCTACTGGGGCCCTGAACAGCAGCAAGCCTTTGCCCAGATCAAGCAGGAGATTGCTCATGTGGTAGCCCTTGGCCCAGTCAGGACAGCACCAGAGGTGAAGAATATGCTCTATTCTGCAGCTGGGAGCCATGGTCTGTCCTGGAGCCTTTGGCAGAAGGTGCCTGGTGAGACTCGGGTCGACCACTGAGATTCTGGAGCCAAAGCTACAGAGGGTCTGAAGCCAACTACACTCCCAGAGAGAAAGAAATCTTGGCCACCTATGGAGGAGTTCAAGCTGCCTCAGAAGTAATTGGCACCGAAACGCAGCTGCTTCTGGCACGCTGACTACTGGTGTTGGGATGGATGTTCAAGGGAAAGGTTCCTTCTATGCATCATGCCACCGACACCACATGGAGCAAATGGATTGCCCTCATTACACAGCATGCCCATATTGGGAACCCGAATCACCCTGAGATTCTGGAAATTTTAAGAAACTGGCCTGAAAGTGAGACTTTTGGATTATCTTCTCAAGAAGAAGAGGAGCAAGTGACACTTGCAGAGGTGGCCCCACCATATAATGAGCTACCGGAGACTGAAAGACGATATACCATCTTCACTGATGGCTCCTGCCAAATTGTAGGTGCTAACCAGAAATGGAAAGCTGCAGTATGAAGCCCCACACAACGAGTTGCATAAGGTACCGAAGGACAAGGTGGATCAAGTCAGATTGCAGAGCTTAAAGCTATCAAGTTGGCTTTGGATCTTGCCAAATGAGAGAAATGGCTGAGGGTCTACCTCTACACTGGCTTGTGGATGGTAGCTAATGCTCTGTGGGGATGGCTGAATTGCTGGAAAAAGGCCAACTAGCAGAGCAGAAGGAAACCCATCTGGGCTGCTGAGATTTAGCAGGACACTGCCACCTGAGTAGAGAGGCTGACCGTGAAGGTTCGACACGTGGATGCACACATACTCAAGACTCAGGCTAATAAAGAGCATTGCAACAATGAGCAGGTAGACAAAGCTGCCAAGGTGAAAGTATCACAGGTGGATCTAGACTAACAGCACAAGAGAGAATTTTTCCTAGCTCATTGGGCCCATGATGCCTCTGGTCATCAGGGAAGAGATGCAACATACTGATGGGCCCATGACCAAGGGGTGGACCTTATTATGGACAGCACCTCACAGGTCATCCACAACTGTGAGACCTGTGCTGCAATCAAAGAGGCCAAGCTGGTGAAGCCTCTGTGGTATGGTGGACAATGATTGACATACAGGTATGGGGAAGCATGGCAAATTGACTACTTCCCTCCCCCTCACCCTTCCCCAAACCCACCAAGGCAAGCGCTACGTGCTGACCATGGTGGAAGCTGCCACTGGGTGGTTGGACATCTATCCTGTGCCTCATGCTACTGCCTGGAATACCATCTTGGGCCTAGAAAAGCAAGTCCTGAGGAGACATGGCACTCCTGAGAGAATCATGTCGGATAACTGGACCCATTTCAAGCATGGCCTTATAAACACCTGGGCTAGAGAACATGGCATTGAATTGATATATCATATCCCTCACCACGCACCAGCTGCCAGAAAAGTTGAATGCTGCAGTGGACTACTAAAGACTACCCTGAAGGCACTTGGCAGGGGACCTTCAAGAATTGGGAAATAAACTTAGCCAAAGCCACCTGGATGGTCAACACCTGAAGGTCCATCAATCAAGATGGTCCTGCCCAGTCTGAGCCCTTGCACACAATGGATGGAGATAAAGTCCCTGTGGTACTTTACTCATGAAAGGTATTTTGGGAAAAACTGTTTGGATTAATCCCACCTCCGGCAAAGGCAGAAAAATCCGTGGGAGTAATTTTGTCTCCAGAGGAATCCCCAAAGGACACATTCACTCTGCTGGTGATGGCAACCCCATAAGCTCATCGACTAGTTTTCCCTGCAACATGCCACCTGGCCTGGGCCACCACTAGACGCCTAGCTAAGCAAATACATGCAGCCATATGACATGGAGTTTTTTCCTTCAGAAAACCTAATGGCCCATTCCCATGCATTTTCTTCTGTAACCTCAGAAGCTGGCAACCATGTGGCCTTTGCTGTCAAAAGGTTACAGTTTGCACTGGGCCCAGAAGAGTTTTTTCCCTAAGGCAAAGCAAATTGAAACGTGAAGTTTATAAGTTTCAAATGATGATGAAAGGAAACTGCAAAATAATTTCTGGAAAGAAAGCATTGTCAATGATCATACAGCTGGAGAACAAGAATTGCTTGTTCTAGTCTTGCAGGAATTCACTATGCTGGCAAGCACTGGTCGATGGTAACAAACGATCCCATACCCCTGGGCTGAATGGCACCCGGGCTGTGGTACAGATTTGAGGACCCCTGTCATCTGTTATTGACCTCACAGTCCATTCATCCTTCTGCAAACACATTCCAACCAACACTATTGGACTGCTGTCCTGGATAAATATGCGTACTTTTGATGACTTTTCCAAAGCACAGCATCTTTTCCCAGTGAAATACACAACCTCTCCTTACCTATGAAATTGTTATTGAAGACAGCTCTGAGCCAGATCTGTTTGAGATTGCAAAGGAGCAAACCTCTTGCATTTGGGCACACTTCTCTTTGTTTCTTTGCTCAGGCCTTTTGTGAGCACAAAACACATTGAGGCAGAAAACTTTTGACTCTATGGGATGTGTTGGGTCCATTGTCCCCCAAACATGTCAGTAGGTGGCCTCACTGTAATGCCAAGTAATTAATAGCAGCACAAATGACACAAAGATAACATGGCATAAAAGGAAATTGAGAGGCCCAGCAAGGAAAATATATGGTGACACATCACTGGCACATCCAGTGAGCTGCACCCTGATAATTTCTAAGATAGCAGGTCCTGGTCTCACATTCAGTGCTTGGTTTTTTAAAAATAATTTTATTGAAAATTTAAAAAATCAAAAAATAAGCTATATACAATTAAAAATATAACATCAAAATTTAAAAGATACAAACAAAACACATTTATTCAAACCTACAGCTAAATATCAGAACATCTTTACATCTCTAACTATAAAGATTATGCATAAATCCTATTCTTCTATCACTCATTTGACAGGTGGCAGCTTCTTCCTGAGCTTGGAGGAAAGAGCGCTCTTCTGGATGGGAGGCAAGGCTTTTCTGGGTAAGGCCTCATAGGAAGTGTCCAGGGAAAACTTCTTGGTAAGGGTGGAGACAGGCAGGTCTGCAAAGTGGAGACACAAACTATATCAAAGGCTGCAGTGCAAAAGTAAAAGCGTCTAAAGCTCCATATTTCATGGGACACAGTTCCTGAAAACTTCTAAACAACTGCACAGGAAAACATGCTCCTGCTGGAAACCCCTTGAAACTGGCCAGGGAAAAACCCTGACCCACTTCCACAGGAACAGCCTAGCCTCTGGGCTGCCCTGGGACATCAGGGAGCCCAGAGCCCTGTGCTTTCCAGGAATGGCTCAGCTGCACATGCACCCTCCTGCTCCTCTCCCTGCCCCACGCCTGAGCAGCCCTACAGCTATACGGGGCACTGGGTGCAGCACAGCTCATTGCAGGGGCTCATGCAGGGCAGAACTGTTCCCTGGGAATGTGCACAGGCCCCTCTGGGCTGGCACAAGATCCTTCCTCCCACCAGAGAGCAACCCAGCTCCCATCTTACCTCTGTGTGAGGCTGAGCCATGCTTGGCCTTCACCTTCTCCTCCTTGGCCATGACCCTGGGGGCAGCGCTGCTCAGCTGCCTCTGCTCAGGCTCCTGGGCCAAGGCCCCGTCAGCAGACTGGCAGCCGAGACCTCCATTCCCAAGGCCGGGGTTCTGCACATAAGGCTTCAAGCCAAAGAGCTCAGCCAGTTCCCTTGGGAACAGAGGCATCCCAGGTCCTATCCTACACCAACAGCTCTTTCTTTTCTTCCTCTGGGTGTTTGTTGTAGGCTCAGAAGAAGCTGTTGATCAGGTAGAAGAGAAGAAGTGAGTTAATTGAACTCACACATTTACAAGCAACCCATCTAATGGGTGAGGAATTCAAAGGGTGTTTTAGTTACTGAAAAGATTGGTTTCCTTTTTTCTTTTTCATGACACTAGCATCAGTTTATTTTCTCTGAACAATATGGAGCTGGCAAGCCAGGAGAGAAGGGTTCTACTATTTTATGCAGCACCCGTTGCCTCCCCAATACTACAGGATCCCTTTCCTTCCAAACAGAGGGAAACTCACAGCGGTCTCTAGAATTTGACGCTGTCTAGGAAGTACTTGTTAGGACTTTTCAAGGCCTTTGTTTCTGTATCCTCCACTCAAATTTAGGTCTGGTTTTGCACTTTGCGGAATGTTTATATTACTCTTTACAACAAAGGGAGTGCTGGGACACAAACATTGGCAGCACATGTTAGACGCAAAAGAAGCTTTGCATTCCCATTAGACGTCCCCAGAATTCTGAGTGCCTGTATTTGAAGGGAATTAAGTGGTCATCCAAATGGTCCACGTCTTCTCTCCTTACCTGTTCCAGGTGTATATTCCCTGCTTGCTTTCCTGGAGAGACACCCAAACCCAACCAAAACATGACCTGCCTCAAAACATTTCTTACCATGGCAGTTCATAACAAGTCCAATTTTTTTTCATGGAAATGAGATAAGGCAGATCATAAGAGAGAATCATTCTTAAATTTGTATTTTTTTATCCCTGTAGCATGGCCAAGTCATTTATAAAAGTACAGCAGCTAAGGTTTAATGCGGTAGGTCATTACTAGTCCAGGATTAATCCAACAAAATTGTCACCTTACATATGGAGCAATACTTCTCCCTGAAATGTATTCATCATTCCAGCTGCATATCAGCAATTAAGGAGTTATTCCAAAGGGGCCGTACCCAGCATTTGGCAGAACTAACCCTGAGCAAAGGGACCAGGGCATCTGATCCCATTTTCTGCATCAGCAAAATTATTTCTTCAAGTCCCATCTCTCCTATCATTACACACCCAGAGATGGCAAAGGAACAACAACAGGCTTTCATTGAGGCTTGCAGCTGAAAAGCACTGGCTGACACAGATGCACCAGGGACAGCATTTTGTCTTGCACAATCCAACTTGTCACGGATCTGGCAAGGGCAGGGATGGGGGACAAGGCAGAAGGCGTCTCCTCCCCAAGCCTCAGCCTGCAACACTGACACAGGCAGAGAGAGTCGGGAAAGAGGTTTGTCCTTGTGAACCTGCCATAGGTGACTTTGGTCTTCTGCTGTCAGGGGATGACAAACTCAGACTCTGCAGAGGCTGCATCCATTTGCAAGTCTCCTTCTCTCTAACTGCAATATTCACAAGGGCTTTCTCTCAGAGGTTTCCCTAGTTCTCCCAGTGAAAAGGCAGGCAATATCCAGGATTCTCCTCCAGATCTCCATGGATTCAGCTCAGAAACTGCCCCAAGGAAAAAGTCTTTCTCCTGCAAGGCAGGAGGAAGGAGTAGGAACATTTCTCATGTGATGCTAATTGCCTTCTTCTTCTCTACTAATTGTGACACTAGAAAGGCTGCAGGGAGATAAAAGGCATGTGCAGGATGGAGAGGAATGTTTCCTTTTCGTGCACTTCATTTCCAGGGCCCCAAAGTACCACTCCAGCTCCTGCCATCCCAACATTTCACACTGGAGAAATTTTCCCTGCACCACCAGAGCACACTTCCAGTGACTGGGCTTGAAGGAGGGTACACTGAGGCTTTTATTTCCAAAAAGGAAATGTAACAAATTAAAACAAATTTTAAAAGTAATGGGTTTTAAGCAAGCTTTCAAAATGTCCCCCCTGAGTCAAGATTCCAATGGTTATTGTAAAAAACACATGACCTGTACCTACCTGCATGTTCAGAGTCCTCCTCTTTGCTTCTGCTGCTGGATCTTGGACTTGAGTAAATGGAAGACAAAAGAACATATGAGGAGGCAGAAAGGGAAGGCAGGGAATGGGTGTACCATGAAAGGAGGCAAACCTTCTTAGCATGAGCACTCCTAGGAATAATGAAATGCAGTGCATGAACCCAGGAAGATGCAAAGCTGATTAATTGTCCTCAAGCTTTCAGTTGCTGGAATCAGAGAGAGCAGGCCAAGCTCTGGCTGAAACACAGCAGTCATTCTTCCACTTGCATCATCCCTCCCCAATTCTGCTCTCTCTCCTTTGGCAGCAAAGTGACTCCTAGAGCCTCTCTGAAGCAATAAGAGCTGCTGAGCTGAGACACAAGTCTGTATGGAGGGCAGCTCCTTTTGTACTGCTGCCCAAGCTGCACTTTGCCTGCTCCTGCCTTACCCTGGTGACAGTCTCATGCTCCATGTGCTCAGAGCACTGCTGTCTCCTGAGAATGATATTACACCTCTTTGCTGTTCCAAGGAGAAAAGGTCTTTTCCAACTCAGATGCTACGCAAGGATATTCAGATTGCCCTTGAAAAGCCCTACCAAATCTTATCAATTGGAATGCTACTTCTGTGACTCCTTCTTTATTGTTATCTCTTGGATAAGCTTGACAGCTACATTTTCTCACATGTATCCAAGCCACTATCTTTGCATCAGGTACAGTCCTATAACTCTTCTCCAGCACCTCGCCCTCTTGGATCTTAAGCCCAGATCAAAATACTAAATATCAATCCAATTTAACATCCACACCCCAAAACTTATCTGGGATCTCATTGCACAGAGGAGGCCCAGGCACAGAGAAGTTACACCTGACATTTCCAGAGGCAGCACCTGAAGCTGCAAACACCTCTAGAGTAGCCAGTATTTGCCCGTGTAGATTCCTGTGGCTGCAGAAATTGGCAGTCACGGATCACAGTATTCAAAGTATTGAAAGATCTGCAGGATCCAGACCCGTGCAGTACACTTCCCAAATGACACCACAAACATTACAGAGGGAATCAACAGCCAAGTCCAGCTGAGGACCTGTCCTGAGCTGCTTGTAAGCCCTGCCTCTTCTTCCCCACTGCCACCTCTGCTCTTGGGCCACATGGTGTTGGCTTTGACATTGTGCTGGATCATCCCAGATGGGCAAAATGGTGAATACACTGAGGATTGCCGACATCCATGGCAGAGATGACTGTGCAAAACAACCTCACAAGACGGGAAGACTGAGGTGAACAGCACACTGGAGCAGCAGACACCTTGGCTTACCTCATCTCCTGGGACTCTTGGAAATCCAGCTGCAGAGAGTTTGCACAGACCCTGCAGCACTGCCAACACTGGGACTTCCTGCCTTGTGTATAGGGGGAATCAGGGGGAGTCCCAATGACCCCTTCTTCATATCCCCACTACAGGAATACAGCAAGGAAGCCTGGAAAGAGTAAAACACGGTGCTCAGATCAAGCATCCAGCCTTGCCCCCATTCATGCCTCCAGACATTTACCCATGCTTTAAACTGAGACATGGCAGGAAAAGACAAACTTATGGAGGAGCTTTGCCTAGGATGAGGAATGGAAATGGAGGCGGTGGGGGAGAGCCCATGTTGCACATTTGCCACCTCACTCCTCATGCTCACTTCGCTGGAAGTGGGGCTACATTCCCAGCTGGCATCCACAGGGTTGGCATCAAGCTGTTCTGGGCTGCCACTGCCTCCACTGGCCTTTGGATGGCATGGGAATGGGTTGACATCAGTATTCTCTCCCTGTCCCTACAGCACCTCACAGCCAGTGCTGATCTCCAGACAAGTCCCCACAAAGCCATTCTGCAGGATGTCAAAATCTGCTTTTCTGAAGGCCCTCATTTCTTCTGCTGCTGCCATTCCCTCCTGCAGTTCCCCAGCAGCCTCTGAGCCCAGACACCGTGCAGCTCTCAGGGTGTTTGGTGCTCCCCAGCTCCCACCCATCCATCATTACCATTTGGGAGGGCAGGCATAAGGATACGAGACTCCGAGCCTTCTGATCGGAGGGCATTTAGCGAAAGTTAATTGAAAGAAAGATTCTTTTATGCCTTGTTTCAGTGCAATCAATATGATTGTTCATATAGAGCCTAAACCTCTTTCTAAACATCTTTACCAGTAAACAAGTTGGAAAAACAGCAGATGTCAGGAAAAAGGATATCTACAAGGATTGTTTGGGTTCCTCTGTATGATTTCCCAGGCCAGAGTTGAGAGAGTTATGTACTTAGCTTTTCTCACAGGCCTCAAGCTAGTACCTGAAGCCTAAAAATCTATTTTTTGACCACTGTCAGGTCCCACAACCATCCTTCATCTCAGGCTCCCTGGCATTCTGGAAGTTAAGCAGAGCTCCCTGCCCTGTTGCTGTTCTCTGCAAGGTCTCTGCCTGCTCAAGTTGCTCCAGGGCCACCATGCCATGGCCAAGAAATAGGGTTGGAGGAAGTGGGAGAAGATGCACACCCTTCCTTAGTATCCCATCATTTCTGGCACAGCTAAAGAGCCAAATCAGGACTTGTTTCAATTTCAGTGGAAGAGTCATTTCCTGTCAGGGTAAAGGTCTCAGAGCTCTTCCTACAGCACATAAACTGAAAATCTACCACACAGCCCTTAGCTTGGTCTCTTAACTTATGACATTTTCCCTCTGAACTCAGCTCCTGGTTTTTCCTGCTGTTGTCATCAGAGCCACTGCCATTTTTCCTATTCTTCTGCTCTCCACTGCAGATCTTCCTTGGCTTGCAGGAAGGAGAGCTTTGGCGGATGGGAGGCAATAGACTGGAGGGAAGGAGCAGAGAGGGACTTGCCAGGGGAAACCTCTTGGCAAGAGGGTAGCCAGTCAGGCCTGCAAAATGGAGACACAAAATATATCAGAGGCTGCAATGCAAACCTGAAGCATCTGAAGCTCCATATTTCATGGGACACATTTCATGGAAACTTCTAAACAGCTGCACATGCAGGGAAACATGCTCCTGCTTGAAGCCCCTTGAAGCCGGCCGGGGGAAAACCCTGACTCACTTGAACAGAGCTACTTCCACAGGAACAGTGTGGCCTCTGGGCTGCCCTGGGACATCAGGGAGCCCAGAGCCCTGTGCTTTCCAGGAATGGCTCAGCTGCACATGCACCCTCCTGCTCCTCTCCCTGCCCCACGCCTGAGCAGCCCTACAACTACACGGGGCACTGGGTGCAGCACAGCTCATTGCAGGGGCTCATGCAGGGCAGAACTGTTCCCTGGGAATGTGCACAGGCTCTCTGGGCTGGCACAAGGTCCTTTCGCCTGCCACAGAGCAGCCCAGCTCCCCCCTTACCCCTGTGTGTGGCTGAGCCATGCTCACAAGGGAACAAGTGAGCTAGCTGATCTCCCACCTTTATCATCAACACCTCTGATGGGTGAGGCACTCATGGGGTTTCTGAATTATTCAGAACATTTCTTTGTATTTATTTTTTGTGGAACTAGTCTGCATTTAATTCCTCTGAACAGTATTGAATTTGCAAGTCTGAAGGGAAAGGTGGAAGGCTCCTATGATAAGAGGGGAAAAATGATTCTTTCCTGAGGCTAGCCTTCTGTGAATACCCAGTAAACACCCACAGAGCTGTGACTGCTATTTCTGCAAACCACAAAGCCCTCTCAGGCAAGCCTTACTGCTGTTTCTGTAGCACAATTATACCTTCATCAGCGTTGGACCTGATCAGCAAGCAGAGGAAGAAGAGGAAAATCATCTGTAGCGAGATCTGACATTGACGGTAGAGAAAGAAACAGGACTTGCATCTCATGACTATGTCCAATTTGTGCTCAGCTGTGGCCACAATCCCTGTCCTGGCTGACACTATGAGGGATTTGGCCACTGTTCAAAAGGAGAAAGCAAAGTAAACTAATGATAGAATTTTGTGATGCCATGGGCATCCTTGCAGGATCATCTGTAGCTGTCTGCCACCTATTCTGACAGCACAGAGCCAGCACTGACCCAATGGACCAGCTTTCCCTGAAATCTGGTGGGATTTTTTTCCCATTTTCCCCATGCCATTACTCTCCTTTCTATCCTCACCATTTCCTCCAGTGGTCTTTCCTTTTCCAGTAAAATCCATCTTCAAACCTGTGCTTCTGCCTCACAGAAGTGTCTGGGTTTGAATTTTGGAACACTCTCAGAGTAGACGGTGATGGGAGCTTGGTACCCAGCCTTGGAACAAGGTTGGGTGACTCCAATCGCCAGCAGTCGGCACAGAGAGGCAGAGCCAGACGCGTCTCCAGCCGCTGTGTCCGTGTCAACCACAACCTTCAGAAACTCAGGGCGGGGCTGCTCCTTTGTGACGCACCTGCCTGTGGTTCTCTCATTTCCATGGCCGTAGAACCCACACCCCAACTCCATCCCTTTCCCCTTTCATTCCCAAGGGCAGCCAGCCCTAGGCCAAGGCAGGCCAGGCCTCAGGGTCTGACACTGTCTAGGAAGTAGACACTTTCCAAGGCTACTTCTCAAGGCCTTTATTTCTGTAATTCCCACTCACTTCTGGGTTGCAGCTTGTTGGTGTGGGATTTTGGTTATTTCTCTTCACAGCAAAGTGGTGGTACTCAAACAGTGGCACGAGGCAGGGGAAGTAAAAGAAGCTTTGCACTCTCCAGCAGACGACCCCAGAAGTCAGTTGGCTGATATCTGTCGGGAACAAATTGACCACCCAAATGTTCCACTTTTCCTCTGCTTCATTGTTCTGTGGGTTTATTCCCTGCTTTCTTTATTGCACAGACACCCAAACCCAACAAAAACATGATCTTCTCCAAAACAATTCTGATCTTGGCAGTTCCTGACAAATCAAAATTTTCTGAAGGGAAATAGCACAGGGCAGGTCATTCTGAAGTACTCTCTAACAGATCAGTTAAAACTAATCATGCTTGATTGGGCAGGACTCAGCCTGAGCCAAGGGACCAGTGGATCTGAATCTGCATCAGCAAAATTATTTCTTCAAGTCTCATCTCTCCTATCTATTCCAAGAAGCTTTGCACTCTCCACTAGATGCCCCCAGGATTCAGTGGGCCAATATGATCAGTGTATCTGTAGGGTGTCAATTGGCCATGCTAAGTTCTCCTTCGTTGTGGCAGGGCTTTATTCCTGCTTGCTTTCCTGCAGGCACTCCCAAATTCTACATTACACCACCTGCCTCACAACAATTCTCATTGTGACTGTCCCTGAAAATTCAAAACTGTACTCAGAGCGTTTTGCTGTTCCCAAGGACAGGCTCCAAGGCTGGTCTCTCACTTGCACGGAATGGAGAAGAGCTGCTGCACCTGCCAGCGGCTCCAGGATCTCACTTTGATCAACGCTTTGAATGCAGCTTTTGTACACACTCTGCCTCCCTGAGCCCAGCAACATTTCTGGGCATCGGCACCGCCGCTGCAGGCCAGCATCCTCCAGGCACAGCTGCAGGAACAAGATTGCATCAAGTCCTGGCTCAAGGAGTCTCCAGTCTGCTGCAGCCCTTCACCTGTGGTGGAATCATCTGGCGCTGCCATGGGGGGAGCAAAGGGGGTGACGAACTCTTGGCAGATGAGGGTCTCCTCGATGTGCTCCTGCTCACTGGGCCTGATTCAGCAGCTGCTGCCTTCCCCCACAGTTGTATCAGGAGCCTGCCTGGAAAAATAACACTGCCAGTGCAAGTGACAGCCCCAGGTCCCTGCCATGGCCCTGCCACAGGGCATCCTGCCAACAAACTGCTCCAGTCAGGGGGTGGGAGACAACATAAAAATACCTTCAAACAATGCATTTTCCACATTCTGGCAAAATCATGGCCATACAGTCTACATGCTGCATGCAGACTGCTGTCGGTGGAATGGGGGAAGCCCCAGCAGCTGCTCTCCCCATGGCTGGATGGCCGTGGCAGCAGAGGCAAGTCTCTCACCGTGCCCACTGCTCTGGGACCCAGTGCTTTGGAGTTGTTCCCACTGAACTCAGGCTGCTGCTACAGCAGCAACATCACACATTTGATAACAAGAGTTGGAATGGCTCACAGGACATACACCAAGAGCTCCATAAAAACAAAAAAATAAAGGGAGTGGGCAGGAGAGTTAGAATCGTTGGCTCCTTTTTAATACAAGCCTACCTGGATTTAAGCAGGGACACTGGGCTAATCATACTGAGGACTGTAGGACTTGTCTCCAGCAATTCCCAGCAGTCTGCAAGACTTTTTCTGTAGATAGGGGTAGATAATGTAGAGAAAGGGTTGTAGAGTATGGTGGGGAGAGGTTTTGTTGGGGTTTACATTCTCTTGATATGTATTTTTGTTGTTACAGTATAGTTTTGAACCCTTTTCTGTTCTCCCTTCCAGACTCCTCTCCCCATCTGTGGTTACTGCCTGGCAGCTCTGGCTTACAGGGTTGTAAAAACATGTGGGGGAGGGAGTGTATTTGCCTGTGTAAGAGACATTAGGGAGTGGGGCACACTTGTTGCTAGGAGGCCTGACAGGTTAACCTCGCACCACCACTAAAGAGATGAGAAGGGCTCCACCACTGAAAAGGACATATAGGGACTGCTGATGAACATTAATGAGGCTGATACAATCTCAGGGTATAAAAGGCAGAGACGCCATTTTGGGAGCAGAGCCTCTGGTGGGCAGAAGGAGTTCCATCAATTTTCCCATGCTGTTCCACCCTTTGCTTTGTAATTTTCAATGGGTTCAAATTAAATTTCATTTACTCATTCCCACCCAGGTTTTGAGTCATTTATAAGATTTTACAACACATCCATGAGCAAGTCTGAGCTGGAACTCAAAGCACGAGACAAATACTCCCAAATCTGTCACCCATGGGGAAAGGAAGCAGAAAGGCAGATGAAATAAGTGCCATTGAACCTAAATTGCCTGCATTTATCCCATGGCCCAACCCTTCTGTACAAAAGCACTGCAATTCAAACACACAGCTTAAGATCTGGGAAGAAAAGGGTTTCAAGAGCATTTAAAGCCTGATTCCTATTGTTTTCAAGCAAAGGTAGATGCTGAATTCCTTAAACACACAAATGCAGGTCTATTAGGGACTGCATCCTTCAAAACAAGGAATGGAGGTTTAGGATTGCAGAAGTGTTTTCATTGGAAAAGACATTTAAGATGATGGAGTCCCCCAGAAAACCTGAGAGTGCTAACACTACCAAGGCCACCACTAAAGCTTATCCCAGGATAGGATGCTCTTGGCCTTCTTGGCGACCTGGGCACACCCTGGCTCATGTTCAGCCACTGCCAACCGGCACCCCCAGGTCCTTTCCCTCTGGGAAGCATTCCAGCCACTCTGCCCCCAGCCTGGAGCCTTGCATGGGGTTGTTGTAGCCCAGGTGTAGGACAGGGCACTTCACCTTGTTGAACCTCATACAAGTGGCCTCAACCGATCATCCAGCTTGTCCAGATCTCTCTGCAGAGACTTCCTCCCCTCCAACAGATCAACACTCCTACCCAGCTTGGCGTCGTCTGTAAACTGGCTGAGGTGCCCTTGATCCCCTCATTGATCCACATCATTGATAAAGAGAGGAAACCTGATGGGCCCCAGTTCTGAGCCATGGGAAAACACTTCTTAGGAGACACCAACTGCATTTACTTCCATTGAATTCCACCACTCCCTGGGCCTTCCCATCCTGACAGCTTTTACCCAAGGAAGAGTATATTAAGTTCTTCAGTCTTTTCCTCATTCTTTGTTCTACATTTCCCCCCACATCCAATAAGAGACAGAGCTTCTCCTTAGCCCTCTTTTTGTTGCTGATGTATTTACAGAAATATTTTAGTCTCCTTTGCAAATTTCTAGGAAGAAATTCTCTAGTGTGAGGCCGGTGAGGCACTGGGAACAGGTAACCAAGAGAAGCTGTGGATTCTCCAAGTCTGGAAGTATTCAAGGCCAGACTGCATGGGTCCATGAGCATACATGGTTTTCTAGCTTTAAATCACATCATTAGGAAAGCTCCTCAAAATGCTTTGCTCTCAATGATCTGAAGGTATTATCACCAACAAGTCATAAGTTGGTTTTATTTTCCAGGGTGAAGTCTACCTCTGATGGATGCCTCCTACAATGTGCAAAAGCCCAGATCACGTTACCTCCAGCTGTGGAAGAAGAGGAGCCGCTCCAGAAGCTTTACAATCTCCTGGAAGCCAAGCAGTTTCAGACACGGATGGAAGGAGTGGCACTCCTCCTAGATCTGTGTAAAACCAGACCCCAGCTCATCTCCACTAATATTTTCCAAGTATGTAGCGTATCTTCCTTGTTCCTTTGCTTCAGCTCCTCTCCCAAGCCCGTAGCAGTGAGGTTAATTCAGCATGACTACAGATTACCTGGAATTCAGAGGCAAAGGGGGTTTAGGAGTTTGCTTGGGCTCCATTTGAGTTCCCAGATGAATAGCTTTGCTGTTGGCATGAAGGGACACTGAGCCATCAGAGCTTCTGCAGAGCAGCCTCCTGGAAGGCTCTGCATTATAGGCATTGGTTGCCTATTGGCCACCTTTTTCTTTGTCTTCTTTATTCAAAGGGGAACTTACGAGTCCCCAAGTCCATTTCTTTATAACAAACAGGTATAAATCCAGCTGTCAAGGATGCCTTGCTCCACAGTTGTTTTGTATGGGGCAAGGTGGCTGTAGCAAATAACTTATATAGGCAAGGGCTGCTGTAAATTCTTTGCCATGCAGATTTATGTCAGCTCTGAAAATGCCACACAAGGGGAATATGCCTGAAGAATGGAGTGTTGAAGAGGCAGGTCTTCAAGGGGAGTTTCCACTTTCTCCTCCTCAGCTGCTCTGTGAGCTCATGGACTGCCTGACTCAGTGCCTTCCTGTGTCCCAAGTATGGGGTACTTCCTGTTTGCTCTGGCATGCAAAACGTTCTCTTTGCTTATGTGTGATTGAATCCTTGAGGTCCCTGAGGTGAAATGTTTGACATAGCTCCTGGTCCAGCAGACAAATTTGGATCTACAAATGGAAAAAGAGCGCTTTACTTTTGGAATTTAAAACCCTCCCAAGTATTCTGGAAGGAAAGAAGAAAAGCATTCAAAAATCAGCAGAAATTCACTTTATTTTATACAATCACAACACCTATGCTCTTTCCCTCCCCATTGTCCATTCTCCTATGACCACAGAAGAGTGAGCAGAAAGGTGTGTTTCTCTTGCAGATAAAGTATCACTGATGAAAGAGTTCAGCCTCCAATGGAGTAAACTGAGGGGCCAAGCTCTGCTGGATGTCACGGAGCTTATCACAGGTACAGCCTCCCCTTCTGAGCCAAGAGGTCTTCTGAGGGAGCATTTACAGGGAATGCCTGTGAATAGACAGCAGAGTAGCCCCTCCAAATCAGGAGGTGCTGAGCTTGTCCATCCTGCCCAATAATACCCCTGGCAGGTGTATTTGGCAGGTTTTCCCTGGCTGCTGCAGAGGTGTGCAGCATCAGAGATGAGTGTGGCACTCGGCCTCGGGTGCCACACCAGCTTTCCCTGGGGCATCTCAGAACCTGCCTCCAGGAAAGGGAGGGGTTAAAAATAGCCTATCTGACTCTTCTCTTGGAAGCTCAGGGACATCTGTAATCCTCTAGGGAGAATGGTGGCAGATGCTGTTTCAGGCCATCAGTTTGTTTTATCCTCACAGAATTCTTGCTTTGCTCTTGGAAAGTTTGGAGGCTGAACCCTGCAGAGGCTGGAGGTCTCAGCTTAGGTCAAACCTCCACACTCATCTTAGAGGCATGGATTAGTGCAAGGCAGCCTTTGGGGCAGAGGGGCAGAAGCTGAGTGCTGAGGCTCCCTGCCTGTGCTGTCCAAGTGGCATTGGACTGAGCATTTCAGGGTGTGCAAGCAATGTCTTCCTGTGTCACTGCTGTCCAGAATGCTACAAGTGTAGCTGATAATTGATTCCTCAGAGGAGCTTGCTATGTCAGCAATAGCCAAGGAATGGAAAAATTATAATCTGAATAGATAGTGAAGAAAACGATATAGAGCCTTGCTTTAACTGGGGCAAAATCCACTGCTTATTCTGCCAGCACCTTTAAATGCAAGGCTTAATACACTTTGTGTCTTCATTAGGAATCTCAGAAGGGCATGTTCAGTGATTGGGAATGTCAAAGGTCTTTTAAAGAGAATAGGAATGAAGTAGATCTCCAGGAATAGGGAATTTAGTTTTGCAGGTATCTTGATCTCCTTTTCAAATGTAGAAATTCAACCTAAATTAGGACTACTTTAGAAAGAGCAGATGTTCTCTCTGAGATTCAGTAGGAACAGACAGCTCTTTCTCTTCTCATGTTCCATAGTGACCAACGTCTTTAATTGCATTTAAACTGCAGGTAACTCCCATTGTAATATCGGTACCATAACCCTTTTCCTGTTTAGCAGAATTGTTTTGGGGTACTTTCAGGAGCTGTTTAAATGTTGATGATTGTTGGTGCAATAACAGCATGGAGAAAATGGAATCCCTTCCACCACATACTAATAAATAGCTAGGACATAACGTTTTGCCTGATCAGAAAATAAGAATGGTCTCTCTCAGCCAAATCTGCCATGCAAGGAGCCTGTTGGTAGTAAAGTTTTTGTCTGTGTTTGCTGTAGTTGAGTTCAGAAAATGAGCAGCTTTGAGAGACAATGGGAGAAAACCCTCATGTTTTGGTTGAATTTCAGTTCCCTGGGTAGCATTTTTCTCTCTCTATGCCTCTACTTCAGTGTACATCGTAAGAAAAAATGCCATTAACCTTGGGAAGGGCAATGCCATTAAAATGTGGAGATGCTCAAATGCCACGGCAATGGGGTTTGGGTAATTCTCTAAGACACCCTGAGGTTGGAAGCAGGTGGTTGTTAGAAGCCACAAAAGCGTCCTGCCAAAGACACCAGAGAGTCACTGATGTTTCTAATCCAAGTGCCAAGCAGCACCCATCCCTGGTGGGCAGCAGTTTTAAAGTGCGCTCTAATTCTGCCCTTTGCTGTGTGCCACTGTGATGCTGAGCCTTGTGAAAAATCAGCCAGCCTGGGCTGGCTCTCTGGCTGGCACAGCACACAGCAGTGGGCACTGCCCAGGAGCAAAGCACTCAAGCAGCGCCTCAGTGGAGCAAAGCCCCACAGTTCCAAGTCAGGAGCATTGAAGTGGAAGTGAAGAACAAGGGGAGGTCCAAGGTGTTATGTCTGTAGGAGAGTTTATTCCAGAAGGGGAACAAGGCACAATGGACAGTGAACAAAGGAGAGTATGGGTTTACAAAGGAAGGAGGATCTCTGGGAGGGGACAAAATCTTGGCCAATAGGGAGGAAGAGGAGGAGGATTAGGGGAATAAATGTCAGAGCAACAACCCAGTAAAACAACAAAAGGGGAGGGTACAATTCCCTCCAATGGAGTTTGGAAATGGAAATTGGAAATGGAAATGGAAAATCCAATGGAGTTCTGAGTAACTTGGATATTCCCAGAACCATGATTAAAGATTGACAGAGAGGGTCAGGGGGAGAGAGAGAGAGGGTGCTGATGGATTGACAGGGACAAGCAACCATGGTGTTATAAATGAAGGCAATTCAACGTCCTGCCAGTTATAAATGTATATGAATGTATCCTGTGAGTTTCATTTGGATTTGTAACTATGTACAGTTTTAAGTAGCTTTTGCGGTTTTGTATGGTTGTAAGTAGTTACATGTATAATGCTGTTAAAAGGGTTAGCTCATTATTGTTACATTGTACAGTTTTAAGTGACTCTGAAAACTTTTTACAGGTATAGTTCTAACGTTGCTATAATAGTGAAGAGGGGGAAGGGGAATCTTTTGTCTCCCTCAGATTACACAGAAAACACGGCCCCAAGCCCCCATTAGCTGATGCAGATGACCAATCACAAGATGGCGGGAAAGAGTGATTGGTGTAGCATGCACCCTACTAAAGACCAATGAGAACTGCAGGAATGCACCAATCACGTCGAGGATCCAAAACAGACTAATTGCTGAGGGGACCGAACCTATAAAAGAAGACTGGCAGCCCTCAAGGGTGCCACTCTCTCTCTGAAGGATGCTCTGTTCTAAGGGATGGGCTCTATCTCAGGATATGTCGTGTGGTGCTCTGATTTGCTGTGAGGGGTTCAGAGTAGCTCAACCTCCCGCTTCTTGTAGCCATTATATCTGTTTCTTTGTTTCAACAAATGATTGGGATTTTTTTACAAACAATTATTTTCAGCCACATTTGTAACAATGGAACACACCATTTCTGCTAAAAACAAAACACAACACCACTGAGCAAATGGAAGAGCCAAGTCAGACTTTTGGCGCATGACATCAAAGGTTACAAAAATGGACTCATCCTTTTTATTAGAAATCTCTCAATTGCCTCTCTACGGTGCATTTCAAAATCTTTAGTGTGGGTTTAGACAGCGTCTTTGTCGCAACATGGCATGAATGAACAACACGCACACACTGAGATATCCAACAACATATATAGACTTCCAACAGTGACCATGGTTTGGAAGATGAAATTGTCATCTCCAACGACACTTGTCAAACCAACAGTCCATCAATTCACTCCTCCTCTAGAAAGGAATGCAAAACAATCATATTTTACATGAAAAGTGTAAGAGAAACTCCATGACAACCATGTAAACATCAGAAGGCTAAGAAGAACTTTAGAAGAATAGGGTGACACGTCTAAATGGAAACAAAAGGAAATTTGACATTTCAATCATTGTTCATGCAGAACCAAATGTGAAATGATTTAGTAATGGCACAAAGTCTGCCACAGGTACAAGCCTCTGTTTGCAGAATTAGTCCTGAGGGGTTGGTGGTTCCGTTTCTGTGAGGATCTGCTGCTTTGTTCATTTGTGGCTCATGGGGCTCTGTGTGCTATTTTGCTGATCTTAGCCAGAGAGGCTTCCAAGAAGCAAAACTAGAGGTAGATTCTTGTTTGCATTAGGCTTGGTGCTTAAGAAGCTTGTGTCTCTCTCCCGGCAGTGCTTGTGGAATGGGTTTATCCCAGGAGCCCTGAAGTCGTCCAGTGCCACGCCCTACCCGTGCTCTGATCCTTCCTGGGGAACAAGACGCTGCTGGTGCGAAGCGCCAATGTCCGCACTGTGCTCACCAAGCTCGCCTCCGCCCTCTACAAGGTGATGGGCACAGAGCTGAGGAAGCACGCTGCCAGCCAGCCTCCACATGTGTGGAAAAGCCTCTCCAGCATTTTGGGCTGGTGAAGGCTCCATGTTCGCCAGGAAGCTGACAAAGTGCTGAGTGGGACACCTCCGGATTTGGCGTTTTAGCTGTGCCAAAAAATGACCAAATACTATGGAAGGATGTGCATCTGCCCCCACTGTTTCCACTGCCCTTCCTAGTCATGGCCTGGGGGGCCTGAAACCACTTCCGATTGAGGACATGGTGAAGGCCAAGCAAGGCTCAGCCTCACACAGAAGGGAGTGGGGAGCTGGGTGGCTCTCAGGTGGGAGGAAGGGTCTTGTGCCAGCCCAGAGAGCCTGTGCACATTCCCAGGGAACAGTTCTGCCCTGCGGGTGTCGCCTGCAATGAGCTGTGCTGCTCCCAGTGCCTCATGTAGTTATATGGCTGCTCAGGCGTGGGGCAGGGAGAGGAGAAGGAGGGTGCATGTGCAGCTGAACCATTCCTGGAAAGCACAGGGCTCTGGGATGCCTGCTATCCCAGGGCGGCCAGAGGCCAGGCCCTTCCTCTGGAAGTGGGTCAGGGTGTCACACTGGCCTGCCTCAAGTGGCTTCCAGAAGGAGCATGTTTCCCGATGCAGCTGTTTAGAAGTTTTGAGGAACTGTGTCCCATGAAATATGGAGCTTTAGATGCGTTACATTTGCACTGCAGCCACTGATATATTTTGTGTCTCCACTTTTCAGACCTGCCTGGCTTCAATCTTAGAAGGAAGTTTCAGACTTTTCTAAGCTCGAAAGAAGCCTGATCAGCTTCCTTCGTGCCTCTCCCATCACGGCAAAGGGTTCTGATCATGTTGCAGTTCACACAGTGCTTGTGCACCAAAAAGCGGGTCATGTCTCCTGCCTCCTAGGAACAAGTTCGACTTAGTAGCAGCTTTCTTAGCTCGAAGAAAGCCTGCTAAGCATCGTTCGTACCTCTCCCATCATGGCAAGTGATTCTGACATGGTTGCAGTTCGCACAAAGCTTATGCTCCAAAACGGGGGTTTTGTCTCCTGCATACGGGGAACAAGTTCAACTTAGTAGCAGCTTTCTCAGCTCGAAAGAAGCCTGCTCAGCATCGTTCGTGCATCTCCCATCACACCAAGTGATTCTGACATGGTTGCAGTACACACGGAGCTTGTGCTCCAAAAGGCGGGTTTTCTCTCCTGCCTCCTAGGCACAAATTTTACTTAGTAGCAGATTTCTCAGCTCAAAAGAAGCCTGCTCAGCATCGTTCGTGCCTCTCCCATCACGGCAAGTGATTCTGACATGGTTGCAATTTACACGGAGCTTATGCTCCAAAATCGGCTTTTGTCTCCTGCCTCCTAGGAACAAGTTCGACTTAGTAGCACCTTTCTTAGCTCGAAAGAAGCCTGCTCAGTATCGTTCGTGCCTCTCCCATCACGGCAAGTGATTCTGACATGGTTGCAGTTCATATGGAGCTTGTGCTCTAAAAGGCGAGTTTTGTCTCCTGCCTCCTAGGCACAAGTTCGACTTAGTAGCAGTTTTCTCAGCACAAAAGAAGCCTGTTCAGCATCGTTCTCACCTCTCACATCATGGCAAGTCGTTCTCATATGGTTGCAGTTCACACAGAGCTTGTGCGTAGAACTTGTGCTCCAAAAGGGGAGTTTTGCCACTTGCCTCCTAGGCACAAGATCGACTTAGTAGCAGCTTTCTTAGCTCAAAAGAAGCCTGCTCAGCATCGTTCGTGCCTCTCCCATCACGGCAAGTGATTCTGACATGGTTGCAGTTCAAACAGAGCTTATGCTCCAAAAGGCGGGTTTTGTCTCCTGCCTCCTAGGAACAAGTTCGACTTAGTAGCAGCTTTCTTAGCACGCAAGAAGCCTGCTCAGCATCGTTCGTGCCTCTCCCATCACGGCAAGTGATTGTGACATGGTTGCAGTTCACACGGGGCTTGTGCGCAAAGCTTCTGCTCCAAAAGAGAGGGTTTTGCCTCCTGACTCCTAGGAACAAGTTCGACTTAGTAGCACCTTTCTTAGCTTGAAGGAAGGCAGCTCAGCCTCGTTCGTGCCTTTCTCATCACGGCAAGTGATTCTGAGAAGGTTGCAGTTCACACGGAGCTTGTGCTCTAGAAGGCGGGTTTTGTCTCCTGTTTCCTAGGAACAAGTTCGACTTAGTAGCAGCTTTCCCAGCTCGAAAGAAGCCTGCTCAGCATCGTTTGTGCCTCTCCCATCACTGCAAGTGATTCTGACGTGGTTGCAGTTCACATGGTGCTTGTGCTCCAAAAGGCGGGTTTTTCCTCCTGCCCCCTATGCACAAGTTCGACTTAGTAGAAGTTTTTTAGCTCGAAAGAAATCTGCTAAGCATCCTTCGTGCCTCTCCCATCACGGCAAATGATTCTGACATGGTCGCAGTTCACACGGAGCTTGTGCTCTAAAAGGTGGGTTTTCCCTCCTGCCGCTTAAGCGCAAGTTTGATTTAGTAGCAGCTTTCATAGCTCGAAAGAAGCCTGCTCAGCATCGTTCGTGCCTCTCCCATCATGGCAAATGATTGTGACATGGTTGCAGTTCACACGGAGCTTGTGCGCAAAGCTTCCGCTCCAAAAGGCGGGTTTTGCCTCCTGCCTCCTAGGAATAAGTTCGACTTAGTAGCACCGTTCTTAGCTCGAAAGAACGCGGCTCACCATCGTTCGTGCCTTTCTCATCACGGCAAGTGATTCTGAACAAGGTTGCAGTTCACACGAAGCTTGTGCTCCAAAAGGCGGGTTTTGTCTCCCTCCTCCTAGGCACAAGTTCGACTTAGTAGCAGCTTTCCCAGCTCGAAAGAATCCTGCTCAGCATCCTTCGTGCCTCTCCCATGACGGCAAGTGATTCTGACATGGGTACAGCTCACACGGAGCTTGTGCGCACAGCTTCTGCTCCAAAAGGGGGATTTTTCCTCCTGCCTCCTAGGAACAAGTTCGACTTAATAGCAGCTTTCTTAGCTCGAAAGAAGCCTGCTCAGCATCGTTCATGCCTCTCCCATCACGGCAAGTGATTCTGACATGGTTGCAGTTCACACGGAGCTTGTGCTCTAGAAGGCGGGTTTTGTCTCCTGTCTCCTAGGAACAAGTTCGACTTAGGAGCAGCTTTCCCAGCTCGAAAGAAGCCTGCTCAGCATCGTTTCTGCCTCCCCAACACTGCAAGTGATTCTGGCATGTTTGCAGTTCACACGGTGCTTGTGCTCCAAAAGGCGGGTTTTTCCTCTTGCCCCCTATGCACAAGTTCGACTTAGTAGCAGCTTTTTTAGCTCAAAAGAAGCCTGTTCAGCATCGTTCGTGCCCCTCCCATCATGGCAAGTAATTGTGACAAGGTTGCAGTTCACACGGAGCTTGTACTCCAAAAGGCGGGTTTTTTCTCCTGCCTCCTAGGAACAAGTTCGACTTAGGAGCAGCTTTCATAGCTTGAAAGTAACCTGCCCAGCATCGTTCGTGCCTCTCCACACGGCAAGTGATTCTGACATGGTTGCAGTTCACACGGAGCTTATGCTCCAAAAGACGGGTTTTGTCTCCTGCCTCCTAGGAACAAGTTCGACTTAGTAGCAGCTTTCTTAGCACGCAAGAAGCCTGCTCAGCATCGTTCGTGCCTCTCCCATCACGGCAAGTGATTGTGACATGGTTGCAGTTCACACGGAGCGTGTGCGCAAAGCTTCTGCTCCAAAAAGGGAGTTTTGCCTCCTGACTCCTAGGAACAAGTTCGACTTAGTAGCACCTTTCTTAGCTTGAAGGAACGCGGCTCAGCCTCGTTCGTGCCTTTCTCATCACGGCAAGTGATTCTGAGAAGGTTGCAGTTCACACGGAGCTTGTGCTCTAGAAGGCGGGTTTTGTCTCCTGTTTCCTAGGAACAAGTTCGACTTAGTAAGCAGCTTTCCCAGCTCGAAAGAAGCCTGCTCAGCATCGTTCGTGCCTCTCCCATCACTGCAAGTTATTCTGACGTGGTTGCAGTTCACATGGTGCTTGTGCTCCAAAAGGCGGGTTTTTCCTCCGGCCCCCTATGCACAAGTTCGACTTAGTAGAAGCTTTTTTAGCTCGAAAGAAATCTGCTAAGCATCCTTCCTGCCTCTCCCATCACGGCAAGTGATTCTGACATGGTTGCAGTTCACACGGAGCTTGTGCTCTAAAAGGTGGGTTTTCCCTCCTGCCGCCTAAGCGCAAGTTTGAATTAGTAGCAGCTTTCATAGCTCGAAAGAAGCCTGCTCAGCATCGTTCGTGCCTCTCCCATCATGGCAAATGATTGTGACATGGTTGCAGTTCACACGGAGCTTGTGCTCTAGAAGGCAGGTTTTGTCTCCTGTCTCCTAGGAACAAGTTCGACTTAGTAGCAGCTTTCCCAGCTCGAAAGAAGCCTGCTCAGCATCGTTTCTGCCTCCCCAACACTGCAAGTGATTCTGGCATGTTTGCAGTTCACACGGTGCTTGTGTTCCAAAAGGCGGGTTTTTCCGCCTGCCCCCTATGCACAAGTTCGACCTAGTAGCAGCTTTTTTAGCTCAAAAGAAGCCTGTTCAGCATCGTTCGTGCCCCTCCCATCACGGCAAGTGATTGTGACATGGTTGCAGTTCACACGGAACTTGTGCTCCAAAAGGTGAGTTTTGTCTTCTGCCTCCTAGGCACAAGTTCGACTTAGTAAGAGCTTTCTTAGCTCAAAAGAAGCTCCTCAGCATCGTTCGTGCCTCTCCCATCACGGCAAGTAATTGTGACAAGGTTGCAGTTCACACGGACCTTGTACTCCAAAAGGCGGGTTTTTTCTCCTGCCTCCTAGGAAGAAGTTCGACTTAGGAGCGGCTTTCATAGCTCGAAAGTAACCTGTTCAGCATCGTTCGTGCCTCTCCACACGGCAAGTGATTGCTACATGGTTGCAGTTCACACGGAGCTTGTGCTCCAAAAGCGGGTTTTATCTTCTGCCTCCAAGGCACAAGTTCGACTTAGTAAGAGCTTTCTTTGCTCGAAAGAAGCTCCTCAGCATCATTCGTGCCTCTGCCATCACGGCAAGTGATTGTGACAAGGTTGCAGTTCACACGGAGCTTGTGCTCCAAAAGGCAGGTATTTTCTCCTGCCTCCTAGGAACAAGTTCGACTTAGTAGCAGCTTTCTTAGCTCAAAAGAAGCCTGCTCAGCATTGTTCGTGCCTCTCCCATCACAGCAATTGATTGTTACATGGTTGCAGTTCACACGGAGCTTGTGCTCCAAACGGCGGGTTTTGTCTCGTGCCTCCTAGGAACAAGTTGGACTTAGTAGCTGCTTTCATAGCTCGAAAGAAGCCTGCTCAGCATCGTTCGTGCCTCTTCCATGACAGCAAGTGATTCTGACATGGTTGCAGTTCACACGGAGCTTGTGCGCAAAGCTTCTGCTCCAAGAGGAGGGGTTTGCCTCCTGCCTCCTAGGAACAAGTTCGACTTAGTAGCACCTTTCTTAGCTCGAAGGAACGTGGCTCAGCATCGTTCGTTCCTTTCTCATCACAGCAAGTGATTCTTACAAGGTTGCAGTTCACACGGAGCTTGTGCTCTAGAAGGCGGGTTTTGTCTCCTGTTTCCTAGGAACAAGTTAGACTTAGTAAGCAGCTTTCCCAGCTCGAAAGAAGCCCGCTCAGCATTGTTCGTGCCTCTCCCTTCACTGCAAGTGATTCTTACATCGTTGCAGTTCACATGGTGCTTGTGCTCCAAAAGGCGAGTTTTTCCTCCTGCCTCCTAAGAACAAGTTCGATATAGTAAGAAGCTTTCAAAGCTCGAAAGTAACCTGCTCAGCATCGTTCGTGCCTCTCCCATCACGGCAAGTGATTCTGACATGGTTGCAGTTCACACGGAGCTTGTGCGCACAGCTTCTGCTCCAAAAAGGGGGTTTTGCCTCCTGCCCCCTATGCACAAGTTCGACTTAGTAGCAGCTTTCTTAGCTGGAAAGAAGCGTGCTCAGCATCGTTCGTGCCTCTTTGATCATGGCAAGTGATTCTGACATGGTTGCAGTTCACACGGACCTTGTGCTCTAAAAGGTGGGTTTTCCCTCCTGCCGCCTAGGCACAAGTTCCACTTAGTAGCAGCTTTCTGAGTTTGAAAGAAGCCTGCTCAGCATCGTTCGTGCCTCTCCCATCACGGCAAGTGATTCTGACATGGTTGCAGTTCACACGGAGCTTGTGCTCCAGAAGGCGGGTTTTGTCTCCTGTCTCCTAGGAACAAGTTCGACTTAGTAAGCAGCTTTCCCAGCTCGAAAGAAGCCTGCTCAGCATCGTTTCTGCCTCCCCAACACTGCAAGTGATTCTGGCATGTTTGCAGTTCACACGGTGCTTGTGTTCCAAAAGGCGGGTTTTTCCGCCTGCCCCCTATGCACAAGATCGACCTAGTAGCAGCTTTTTTAGCTCAAAAGAAGCCTGCTCAGCATCGTTCATGCCTTTCCCATCACGGCAAGTGATTCTGACATCATTGCTGTTCACACGAAGCTTCTGATCCAAAAGGGGAGTTTTGTCCTCTGCCTCCTAGGCACAAGTTCGACCTAGTAAGAGCTTTCTTAGCTTGAAAGAAGCTCATCAGCATCGTTCGTGCCTCTCCCATCACGGCAAGTGATTGGGACATGGTTGCAGTTCACACGGAAATTGTGGGCACAGCCTGTGCTCCAAAAGGGGGATTTTGCCTCCTGCCTCCTAGGCACACGTTCGACCTATTAGCAGGTTTCTTAGCTCGAAAGATGCCTACTCAGCATCGTTCGTGCCTCTCCCGTCAGGGCAAATGATTGTGACATGGTTGCAGTTCACACGGACCTTGTGCGCACAGTTTCTGCTCCAAAAGAGAGGGTTTTTATTCTGTCGTGTAGGCACAAGTTCGACTTAGTAGCAATTTCTCAGCTCGAAAGAAGCCTGCTCAGCATCGTTCGTGCCTCTCCCATCAGGGCAATTTATTGTGACATGGTATCAGTTCACATGGAGTTTGTGCTCCAAAAGGCGAGTTTTGTCTCCTGCCTCCTAGGAACAAGTTCGACTTAGTACCAGCTTTTTAAGCTCGAAAGAAGCCTACTCAGCATTGTTCGTGCCTCTCCCATCACGGCAAGTGATTCTGACATGGTTGCAGTTCACACGGAGCTTTTGCTCCAAAAGAAGGTTTTGCCTCCTGACTCCCGGGAACAAGTTTGACTAAGTAGCAGGTTTCATAGCTCGAAAGAAGCCTGCTCAGCATCGTTCATGCCTCTCCCATCACGGCAAGTGATTATGACATGGTTGCAATTCACACGGAGCTTGTGCGCACAGCTTCTGCTCCAAAAGGGGGATTTTGTTTCCTGCCTCCTAGGAACAAGATCGACTTAGTAGCAGCTTTCCCAGCTCGAAAGAAGCCTGCTCAGCATCGTTCGTGCCTCTCCCATCACTGCAAGTGATTGTGACGTGGTTGCAGTTCACACGGAGCTTGTGCTCCCAAAGGCGGGTTTTGTCTCCAGCCTCCTAGGAACAAGTTCGACTTAGTAGCACCTTTCTTAGCTCGAAAGAAGACTGCTCAGCGTCGTTTGTGCATCTCTCATCACTGCAAGTGATTCTGACATGGTTGCAATTCACACGGAGATTGTGCGCAGAGCTTCTGCTCTAAAAGGCGGCTTTTTTCTCCTGCCTCCTAGGAACAAGATCGACTTAGTAAGAGCTTTCTTAGCTCGAAAGAAGCTCCTCAGCATCGTTCATGCCTCTCCCATCACGGCAAGTGATTGTGACAAAGTTGCAGTTCACACGAAGCTTGTACTCCAAAAGGCGGGTTTTTTCTCTGCCGCCTAGGCACAAGTTCAACTTAGTAGCAGCTTTTTTAACTTGAAAGAAGCCTGCTCAGCATGGTTCCTGCCTCTCCCATCACGGCAAGTGATTGTGACATGGTTGCAGTTCAGACAGAGCTTGTGCTCGAAAAGGTGGGTTTTGTCTCCTGCCTCCTAGGAACAAGTTCGACTTAGTAGCAGCTTTCCCAGCTCGAAAGAAGCCTGCTCAGCTTCGTTCGTGCCTCTCCCATCACGGCAAGTGATTCTGACATGGGTGCCCTTCACACGGAGCCTGTGCGCACAGCTTCTGCTCCAAAAGGCGGGTTTTGTCTCCTGCCTCCTAGGAACAAGTTCGAATTAGTAGCAGGATTTTTAGCTCAAAAGAAGCCTGCTCAGACTCGTTCGTGCCTCTCCCATCATGGCAAGTCATTCACACATGATTACAGTTTACACGGAGCTTGTGCGTAGAGCTTGTGCTCCAAAAGAGGGGGTTTTGCCTCCTGCCTCCTAGGCACAAGTTCAATTAAGTAGCAGCTTTCTCAGCTCGAAAGAAGCCTGCTCAGCATCGTTCGTGCCTCTACCATCACAGCAAGTGAATCTGACATGGTTGCAGTTCACACGGAGCTTGTGCGCAAAGCTTCTGCTCCAAAAGGGGAGTTTTGCCTCCTGACTCCTAGGAAAAAGTTCGACTTAGTAGCACCTTTCTTAGCACGAAGGAACGCGGCTCAGCATCGTTCGTGCCTTTCTCATCACGGCAAGTGATTCTGAGAAGGTTGCAGTTCACACGGAGCTTGTGCTCTAGAAGGCGGGTTTTGTCTCCTGTTTCCTAGGAACAAGTTCGACTTAGTAAGCAGCTTTCCCAGCTCGAAAGAAGCCTGCTCAGCATCGTTCGTGCCTCTCCCATCACTGCAAGTTATTCTGACATGGTTGCAGTTCACATGGTGCTTGTGCTCCAAAAGGCGGGTTTTTCGTCCTGCCCCTATGCACAAGTTCGACTTAGTAGAAGATTTTTAGCTCGAAGAAATCTGCTAAGCATCCTTCGTGCATCTCCCATCACGGCAAGTCATTCCGACATGGTTACAGTTCACACGGAGCTTTTGCTCCAAAAGGCGGGTTTTGTCTCCTGTTTCCTAGGAACAAGTTCGACTTAGTAGCAGCTTTCATAGCTCGAAAGAAACCTGCTCAGCATCGTTTGTGCCTCTCCCATGACGGCAAGTGATTCTGACATGGTTGCAGTTCACACAGAGCTTGTGCGCAAAGCTTCTGCTCCAAAACGCGGGTTTTGCCTCCTGCCTCCTAGGAATAATTTCGACTTAGTAGCACCTTTCTTAGCTTGAAAGAAACCTGCTCACCATCGTTCGTGCCTTTCTCATCACGGCAAGTGATTCTGAACAAGGTTGCAGTTCACACGAAGCTTGTGCTCCAAAAGGCGGGTTTTGTCTCCTGTTTCCTAGGAACAAGTTCGACTTAGTAGCAGCTTTCCCAGCTCGAAAGAAGCCTGCTCCGCATCCTTCGTGCCTCTCCCATGACAGCAAGTGATTCTGACATGGGTAACGTTCACAAGGAGCTTGTGCGAACAGCTTCTGCTCCAAAAGAGAGGGTTTTGCCTCCTGCCTCCTAGGAACAAGTTCGACTTAATAGCAGCTTTCCCAGCTCGAAAAAGCCTGCTCAGCATCGTTCATGCCTCTCCCATCACGGCAAGTGATTCTGACATGATTGCAGTTCACACGGAGCTTGTGCTCTAGAAGGCGGGTTTTGTCTCCTGTTTCCTAGGAAAAAGTTCGACTTAGTAAGCAGCTTTCCCAGCTCGAAAGAATCCTGCTCAGAATCGTTCGTGCCTCTCCCATCACTGCAAGTGATTCTGACATGGTTGCAGTTCACATGGTGCTTGTGCTCCAAAAGGCAGGTTTTTCCTCCTGCCCCCTATGCACAAGTTCGACTTAGTAGAAGCTTTTTTAGCTCGAAAGAAATCTGCTAAGCATCCTTCGTGCCTCTCCCATCACTGCAAGTGATTCTGACATGGTTGCAGTTCACACGGAGCTTGTGCTCTAAAAGGTGGGTTTTCCCTCCTGCCGCCTAGGCGCAAGTTCGATTTAGTAGCAGCTTTCATAGCTCGAAAGAAGCCTGCTCAGCATCGTTCGTGCCTCTCCCATCATGGCAAGTGATTCTGACATGGTTGCAGTTCACACGGAGCTTGTACTCCAAAAGGCGGGTTTTGTCTCCTGACTCCTAGGTACAAGTTCGACTTAGTAACATCTTTCCCAGCTCGAAAGAAGCCTGCTCAGCATGGTTCCTGCCTCTCCCATCACGGCAAGTGATTATGACATGGTTGCAGTTCACACGGAGCTTGTGCTCGAAAAGGTGGGTTTTGTCTCCTGCCTCCTAGGAACAAGTTCGACTTAGTAGCATCTTTCCCAGCTCGAATGAAGCCTGCTCAGCATCGTTCGTGCCTCTCCCATCACGGCAAGTGATTCTGACATGGGGCCCTTCACACGGAGCTTGTGTGCACAGCTTCTGCTCCAAAAGGCGGGTTTTGTCTCCTGCCTCCTAGGAACAAGTTCGACTTAGTAGCAGGATTTTTAGCTCGAAAGAAATATGCTAAGCGTCGTTCGTGCCTCTCCCATCATTGCAAGTCATTCTCACATGATTACAGTTTACACGGAGATTGTGCGTAGAGCTTGCGCTCCAAAAGGGGAGGGTTTGCCTCCTGCCTCCTAGGCAAAAGTTCAATTAAGTAGCAGCTTTCTCAGCTCGAAAGAAGCCTGCTCAGCATCCTTCGTGCCTCTCCCATCACAGCAAGTGAATCTGACATGGTTGCAGTTCACACGGAGCTTGTGCGCAAAGCTTCTGCTCCAAAAGGGGAGTTTTGCCTCCTGCCTCCTAGGAAAAAGTTCGACTTAGTAGCACCTTTCTTAGCTCAAAGGAACGCGGCTCAGCATCGTTCGTGCCTTTCTCATCACGGCAAGTGATTCTGAGAAGGTTGCAGTTCACACGGAGCTTGTGCTCTAGAAGGCGGGTTTTGTCTCCTGTTTCCTAGGAACTAGTTCGACTTAGTAGCAGCTTTCCCAGCTCGAAAGAAGCCTGCTCAGCATCGTTCGTGCCTCTCCCATCACTGCAAGTGATTCTGACATGGTTGCAGTTCACATGGTGCTTGTGCTCCAAAAGGCGGGTTTTTCCTCCTGCCCCCTATGCACAAGTTCGACTTAGTAGAAGCTTTTTTAGCTCGAAAAAATCTGCTAAGCATCGTTCGTGCCTCTCCCATCACGGCAAGTGATTCTGACATGGTTGCAGTTCACACGGAGCTTGTGCTCTAAAAGGTGGGTTTTCCCTCCTGCCGCCTAGGCGCAAGTTCGATTTAGCAGCAGCTTTCATAGCTCGAAAGAAGCCTGCTCAGCATCGTTCGTGCCTCTCCCATCATGGCAAGTGATTCTGACATGGTTGCAGTTCACACGAAGCTTGTTCTCCAAAAAGCGGGTTTTGTCTCCTGTTTCCTAGGAACAAGTTCGACTTAGTAGCAGCTTTCCCAGCTCGAAAGAAGCCTGCTCAGCATCGTTCGTGCCTCTCCCATGACGGCAAGTGATTCTGACATGGTTGCAGTTCACACGGAGCTTGTGCTCTAGAAGGCGGGTTTTGTCTCCTGTCTCCTAGGAACAAGTTCGACTTAGTAGCAGCTTTTTAGCTCAAATGAAGCCTGTTCAGCATCGTTCGTGCCCCTCCCATCACGGCAAGTGATTGTGACATGGTTGCAATTCACACGGAACTTGTGCTCTAGAAGGTGGGTTTTGTCTTCTGCCTCCTAGGCACAAGTTCGACTTAGTAAGAGCTTTCTTAGCTCGAAAGAAGCCTGCTCAGCATCGTTCGTGCCTCTCCCATCACGGCAAGTGATTGTGACAAGGTTGCAGTTCACACGGAGCTTGTGCTCCAAAAGGCGGGTTTTGTCTCCTGCCTCCTAGGAACAAGTTCGACTTAGTAGCAGCTTTCTTAGCTCAAAGAAGCCTGCTCAGCATCGTTCGTGCCTCTCCCATCACAGCAAGTGATTGTTACATGGTTGCAGTTCACACAGAGCTTGTGCTCCAAAAGGCGGGTTTTGTCTCCTGCCTCCTAGGAACAAGTTGGACTTAGTAGCAGCTTTCATAGCTCGAAAGAAGCCTGCTCAGCATCGTTCGTGCCTCTCCCATCACGGCAAGTGATTCTGACATGGTTGCAGTTCAGACGGAGCTTGTGCGCAAAGCTTCTGCTCCAAAAGGGGGTTTTGCCTCCTGCCTCCTAGGAACAAGTTCCACTTAGTAGCACCTTTCTTAGCTCGAAAGAACGCGGCTCAGCATCGTTCGTGCCTTCTCATCACAGCAAGTGATTCTTACAAGGTTGCAGTTCACACGGAGCTTGTGCTCTAGAAGGCGGGTTTTGTCTCCTGTTTCCTAGGAACAAGTTCGACTTAGTAAGCAGCTTTCCCAGCTCGAAAGAAGCCTGCTCAGCATTGTTCGTGCCTCTCCCATCACTGCAAGTGATTCTGACATGGTTGCAGTTCACATGGTGCTTGTGCTCCAAAAGGCGGGTTTTTCCTCCTGCCTCCTAGGAACAAGTTCGACTTAGTAGCAGCTTTTTTAGCTCGAAAGAAACCTGCTCAGCATCCTTCATGCCTCTCTCATCACGGCAAGTGATTCTGACATGGTTGCAGTTCACACGGAGCTTGTGCGCACAGCTTCTGCTCCAAAACGGGGGTTTTGCCTCCTGCCTCCTAGGAACAAGTTCGACTTAGTAGCAGCTTTCTTAGCTCGAAAGAAGCCTGTTTAGCATCGTTCGTGCGTCTCCGATCACGGCACGTGATTGTGACATGGTTGCAGTTCACACGGATCTTGTGCTCTAAATGGTGGGTTTTCCCTCCTGCCGCCTAGGCGCAAGTTCAACTTAGTAGCAGCTTTCTGAGTTTGAAAGAAGCCTGCTCAGCATCGTTCGTGCCTCTCCCATCACGGCAAGTGAGTCTTCTCGGATCCCAGGCTGATAGCCTACCGAGAATTGCGGGTAAAGTCCTTTTCTCCATGCCCCGTGCCAGAAGGAAGAGTCAGGATACGTCGATTTCTTAATCATAATTGTTTATTCATTCGATGTTCCAAAATATTTTCTCTTCAGCCGGCGTAGGTATCACCTACACCGCTGCCCAAGGCTATCTGCCTCGTTCATGGGCGGTCGTAATCTTTTATACTAACCGTTACGTTCTAATTGTTTTTACTATTGTACCAATATCTACCACCTTTATTAAACTGTGCACCTTTACACTAAACCAATAAAAAATGCCACCACCTCACCCGAAGATGGAGGACAAGAAGAAGAAGAAGAAAGACAAGGGACACACCCAAATCCCTCCATCTTGTCTCCTTGAGCCTCCTTTGTGAACCCCCAAAATCCACTTTAATAAACAAAAATAAGTTACTTAAAATCCTAATCATACACTTGTGACTTGTAATTCTTCATATAACTTTGGCAATCGCTCCCAAGGGCTAAAATCAAGGACACTGGCATTTTCATCACTATACCAGGGTCTCAGGACCCCCTCCTGGGGTCTCGGACTGCCCGGGACATCTAAAGGGATGTCCTGGGTTCCGACATCTCCCCCTTCTCTTTGAACTAAAAAGACTTCCTTTGCGGCCTTGCTTATGGCCCGGCGCGCGCATTGGAGGATGCACGGCACAAGGAGCAGAAGAATTACAAGTCCTATTACAAATCCTATAAAAATATAAAACACTGTTTTAGAAAATTCTCTCCACAATGGAGAAAGATTGAAAAAATCAAGAACACCATCCAGCCAAGATCCTGTAACTTCTCCCAGCTTAGCCATACCTTCCCACAATTGCCTTATGTCCTCGTGGATCGATTTTGAATGATCCGACAGGTTCATACAACACATTCACTCAAGTTCTTCACATTCGTGCCCATGGGTCAGCAGCAGATAATTGACCGCCGCCCTGTTTTGAAGGGTTGCCCGTCTCACACTGTCGATGTCGGTTAACATGTCGCTTAGTGCAAGAGAAGTGGCACGGGCATATTTGCTCAACCAGCACCCCATTTGGTCTAGTTGAGTCAAGGCCGCTGCCGATGCTGTCTGTGGCGAGAGAATTGCAGCCGCAATTCTCTGGGCCTTGGTCCAAGTGTGAACGTTATTATCACAACTCGGATCGTATTGTTTGATCGATCTTTTTTCCCTTTGTCTTTGCTCTCTTAGTGATGTTATGTTTGGTGTTAAGAGTGAGAGTCTCCCAATGCTGCATGGACCGCCTTCGACATTTGCAGGGATAGCAGGCCAAATTCTGTCCCCATAAATGAAGAAGATTCCCCAAGGCAATTGCGCTGGAGCTTGGTGGGATGGTTTCTCGGATACCTTGGTATAATTGCACCAATATGATGCATTCCTGTAGACGAGATGCTTTGGGGTCACATCTAATGTGTTTTGTTCCCGCTGTGTGATCTTCGAGTGATTAAATACAGTGCAATATGTCATCTCCAATGAACCAAGAATTTCCAATTCCTGAGGTTCAAATGGAGCCACAGGAAGGAACTGTGTCCATATATACCACTCGTCTACAGGATTTGAAATGGCCTTTGCAATAGTTACAGTGATGTTCTCTGGAATCGGCCATTCCTGCACTGGCAGACCTACCAAGCATGTTGAAAACGGCTTTCCTGGCCTTGAGTGTACCAAGCAAATGGTATCTAAACCTACTGCATTGGCCAAAGTTTCCCACACGTTCTCTTTTGGCTGGATCACGGGCAAGTCTGCTGCCTTGTCTGAGGCAATCAGAGAGAAAATGAAGTACATGTATAACATCTGAGCGTACTTCATGCTCGCCCCCCTGTGGGAACCTCTGAGGCACAACCACACTCAAACCCCAAAGAAAACCCCCAAGTCTTTGGTGTTTCCGGCTTGGTCACGTCTGCGTGCTCTCATCTTGGTTCCTGGAGTCCGTGTCTGTATTTGGACTCGATCAGCGTCTGCTTGCGCCTGAGTTCGATCAGCGTCTGTTCGCGCCTGGACTCGATAGGGCTTCACGTGTCTCGCTGACACCCACTTCGGTCCTCGCCCTGTAGAAATACAAGTATATCCCTTGCCCCAGGTTAATGGAAAGTGTACCTTCAGTTCTTCCTGTTTCTGGGTATATCTTTATGATTACCTTGTTTTGATATTTGGAAATACAAAAACTACATACGTGCATTGATACTCAAAAGATGCATGACTTTCTTGACAACAACTAGGAAAACTTCTAGTACATACTTTAAATGATAATATGATTGATGGCTATCAATGATGACACATACGGAATTAAATGATTATTAATTTTTTGAAATACTGTTCCATCATCTCAGAGTCTGCAAACAGCTCTTGGAACCCCCTTTTTAGGGAAGACCCAAACACTCTTTCCCGGGCAAGGTGCTCAGGTCCACTCCAAAACTGGTCCAGCTGTTATTTTTTATCGGATCGAATTGTCAAGTCAAAAGCGACTTGAGTTTACTTTCAAGGCAGACAACATCTGAGCTTATTTGGCAAAACATCTGTCCAGATAAAGTCAAGAGTCTGGCCAGGACTCAGGCTTTAAATTGGAGTGATGTCCCCTCATAGAAAACTCGACAAATTTACATCAAACAACTGACACCTCAGTCCTAATCACCCTAAGAAGCTGAGATAATATCTTTCTAAATTATTATATATTTATGATTTTAAGATAAAATGTAGAGAATTCACAAAAAACATCCTACAACCAATAATAACCACAATGTAAAATTATCACAGATCCTTCCATGCCACCCATGGAAGACAAAACATCAGCAAAGACTAATGAATAACAAAACCTTTCTGGAAGTCAAGGGTTTAACAAATTGCATCTTCTTCCATCCACAAATAACTGGTGTCTATCAGTGTTTCTTCCCGGCTGTTTCAGTCGCAGCTGTTCCATTTCTAAGAAAACCAATCAAACTTTGTAAGTTAGACATGATGCTTTAACAAACCTAAATCAATTTCAAAATCAAGCAGTGTGCACTCTGGTATAAACAAACCTTGATGAAAGAATCCCAAACTGCACTAACTTTTTTTCTCCATTATGATAATAAATCTTCTCTCAATTACTCTATATTTTCTTGCCGAGATGCAGCCCCCTCTAACCCAGGGGTTACTGACATCTTAGGAACTCCTATATTTCATCAGAATGCAGCCCCTTCTAATCCATCCAAGGGTTACTAGCATTCCAGGCACCCCTCCCCCTCCTGGCTGAGGCAAGGGGAGATACAATTCCTATGAAGCATACCCAGGGGAAACCCATGGCTGAAACCACCATGAACCCAGCTGGTAGCTGAGGCATAGACATATAGGGAACACCTATAAAAATGTGGGAGTGGGATGGCTACCTTCTGCTGAAAAGGATAATTGGGGAAATTGTGTCTTTTTCAACTGTGGACGAAAACCCAAAGCGCAGTGTGATCAGGTGTGGTGATTTGGACGTTCGTTCCGATGTGGTTGAAAGTAGTTTTGGATCTCTCCCCTGCTTCGCTTGCTGTATCTTCTTTCTCAACACTGCCAGGTAAGGGGGCAGTGAAGCTACGAAACGGTGTGCCTGTCTTGTTTGAATGATCCTCGCAATCCTGTCAAGGTCTCTCTGTGCCTGTAGCGTGAGAGTTCTCGGAGATGTGATGTCCCTGTCCCCTCTCAAGAGGTTGAACAATGATGCAAGGTCGTCATTCGTGATCCCCAAGATTGGTCTCAGGAAGCTGATCTCTCCCAAAAGCTGATGTAGATCTTGTAGGTTGTTAACATTTGAGTTGATCTGAATCTTCTGTGGCCTTATCGTTTGGTCCGTGATCTTCCATCCAAGATATTTCCATGGCGCAACCTCTTGAATCTTTGAGACACTGATTTCCAATCCTGCCTTTTCCACTTCTTTGATGACACATTCTCGAGCCTTTTGCAACTCCTGTTGGGTTGCTGCTGCGATGAGCAAATCATCCATGTAGTGAATGATGACTGCTTTTGGATATTTCTTCTGCGCTGGTGCCAAGGCTCGAGCCACATACCATTGGCAGATGGTTGGAGAGTTTTTGAGGCCCTGTGGGAGGACCACCCAATGGTATCTTTGCAAGGGCTCCTGTCGGTTGATACTCGGAACGGAAAAGGCAAACCGAGGTGCGTCATCTGGATGGAGTGAGATGTTAAAGAAACAATCCTTGAGGTCGATGACCACAAGTGGCCAGTCTCTCGGGATCATTGAGAGAGAAGGGAGGCCCAATTGGAGCGGTCCCATTTCTTCGATGACTTCGTTGATCTTTCGAAGATCATGAAGCAATCTCCATGCACCTGAGGCTTTCTTGCGGATGACAAACACCGGAGAATTCCATGGACTGTTTGTCGGCTTGATATGACCTTTCAATAACTGCTCTTTGATTAGATTTTTCAAGGCACTCAGCTTTTTCTTTGGAAGGGGCCACTGATCCACCCAGACAGGCTTGTCTGTTCGCCACGTCAGTTTCAAAGTGGTGAGTGCCGCAGTGACCCCCACTAAAAATCCACTTCTAGCTTCATTCCCCACTGTGCTAGCAGATCTCTGCCCCAAACCGTGATGGGCTTCTGCACGATGAATGGACGGATAATGGCTGTTTTTCCTCCTGGTCCTGAGACGACGATTGACTTGTCATCACAGGTCAATTGGGACGTGATGACGGGCCTATCCCGACTGAGGTGCTTCACCCAAGAGGCGTGAACTTCCACGTGTTCACTTGCAGGGAAGTTCTGTACGTTGAACACTGGCATGACCTGTTCTGCTGTGTGAACTGGCAATGCGATTGCTTTCGCTATTGAAGTGTTCTCTGGGATGACTAGTGGTGATCGAAGGGGCTTGGCCAGCACCGTCAACTCTTCGTTGCAGTCTGCTGAAACAATCGTGGGGTAAACAATGAGTCCCAGGATGCTGCTTCTGTCCTTGCCGATAACTAAAAAATCCTGTCTCTTCCGAGACGCTCCAGTGACACCCATGGGTATCACTGCATGGTTTTCATCTAGAAAGCATGTCATTTTGGAAGCTGCCAGATTGCATTGTGCTCCTGGTGGCAGCAACTCTGGATCACTGGGCATCCTGCAGATTGCCCTGCTGAAGGGATCTGATTGACGTTCCCCAATGACCGTCCCACTGGCGCCTGCTGCTGCGCCATCGCCATTACTTGTGTCGCAGCGCGATGGCGGTCCGCGCTCGGCTTCAGGTTTCCCGACAGAGGTAGAGGCCTTCCGTCTACATCCGTCTGTGCCCGACATTCGCGTGCTAGGTGTCTGCCTCTCCGGTATCTTGGGCAGACCTCTAGAGGTTTTTCCGCTTTTGCGTGCTGTGGACAGTTTCTTTTCAAGTGCCCGTGTTGACTGCACTTGTAACAATGTCCTTCCGCATATTTCTGTGACTTTGAGCCTGAGGAACTGCTCTTCTGCAAGGCCGCGAGTGTTTCTTTTAGATTATCACTCTGTGCTTTAAGGATCTTCTCGAACTGTTCTCCCCAAATGGATGCCACGTGTTGAGGAGTCCCCACTTTGCTGCACGCCTCCACCATCTCCGACAGAGAGGGTTGACCTGGCAAAGCGCTGATGATTCGCTTGCATTCTGCATTTGCATTTGCATATGCAAGACTTCGCAGCAAGTGTGGTTTGGCCCTTTCATCGGTCATCTGTCTATCTACTGCCTGTGACAGGCGATCGATGAATGAGGCGAATGGCTCACTAAGTCCTTGCTTGATGTCAGTATAGATTGAATCAGGCACTCCTGCTGGCGGAATCTGTATGATCGCCTTTCGGGCCGCCCTGTTTGATATCTCTCAGCACATCTCGCGGTATGTCTCTCGCTTGTCGAGCTGGGTCATCATTTGGAGGATCGCCTGCCATCTGTGCTACTGTGAAGCCTGCATTCGGACCTCGCTGATATCTGGTCCTCAGCTCTTCAAGGGTTCTCCTCCACCGCGCATCCCACATTAGAACCTGCGCATCTGTCAGAATCATTGAGGCAATGGACCTGAGATCATATGGTGTCAAATCATATATGTTAAATGTCCCTTTCAAAAGCTGTTTAAAGTAGGGAGATTCCAGTCCATTGTCTCTAATTGCTTTCATTAAGTCTTTGATCACTTCATGATCTAATCGCTCCCATCTCGGATTATGTCCTTGTGCATCATAATTCACTGGCATCGCAAAACCTCTTGTGCCAGTCATCTCGAAGTCCTTCTCCCTTAAGGCCTTCCTTTTAATCTCCGCCCAATCAGTCACTGTGGGCACTTCTGCTTCTTGGCTTGATGGGCCTGCAGAAATCGTCACCGGTCTGTAGAGTGGAGTCACTTGCTGTGTGGGATGCCACACTCCCATCTCTCCTCTCTTAAGATCCGCCGGCATTTGTGGTACTCCCACGCCTTGCCGTGGCAGTGACGCTTCTCCTCCGAGGGAGAGTGACACCTTTTGCATTCTTCCCTGTCCTGGATGAGGCGTAGCAATTTGTGACCCTGGTGCAGCGTATAAATCTTGCGATGGTGGAAATCCAGCAGGCAGCGTTCATCCAAATGAAGAAGGCGTGCCCGTAGATGTTGGAGGGATGGCTTGTTCACTTGGTACTATACCAAAGAGCTGAGGAAGTTGGGCCCACAGTTCTGGACGTGATTCCAACACTCTGCCTATATATTGTAAAACAAGCTGCTTCATGTCATCTTTGGGTATTAAAATTGTTTGTTCCTGACTTAAGGAACCCGCAGCATTTGGCTTTGGAATCGTCAGAACTGAAATGCCTTCGGATGCCGTGATGTGAACGATATCATCCTGTTGTTGTTCCTCAACAGGACTCTCTGGAGCTCTGTGAGCTTCAGGGGTTGACTGAAATTCAGGCCGCCGCTGACTGTAGCATTGTTATCTCCATGGCCGGACTTGGCGTTGCACATGCTGCACCTAATTGTGATAGATCCTCTTCCACCTCAGGGATTTGTGTGTTCGATATATTTTTAACTATTTGATTTAACATTTGCAAAAGGTGTTTTTCCTCAGCTAAAGCCTGTTGGGCTTGCTGAGCATTCTTGGGTTCTGGGCTAGTATCCGCCCGTCCCCCTTCGGCGCAGGGGAGTGTAGGCATGCTGTCCGCAGGCTGCTGTGGGCGGGCGGTGCTTTGGGGGAAGCCTCCGCCCTGACCACCCCCCGTTCCCGCTTGCATCACCGCGGGGGTGTGGAGAGGAACGCCTTGGCTCCGCCCCACCTCGGGCTGCTGTGTCGTGGCCACGCCTGATGGAACGCCCTCCCCCGCCCCGCGGTCACGGCCCCGCCCCGCCTCAGGCCGCCCAGCCGTGACAGCGTCTGGGGGAACGCCCATCTCTGCCTCGCGGCTGTGGTCCCGCCCCACCCCAGGCTGCCTGGCCCCGCCTACTTTCTCCCATTCCGCGCCAGTTTCCGGCCCGCGCGGCGGCTGCTGTGCAAAAGATCTCGCCGCAATTGCATCTGCGCGTTGATTCGGGCTGCGCTCTGGTTTGCCTTTCACGACTTGCGTCGTCATCCCGCGCCTGTCGTGTCCCGCGATTCCCGCCGCTGCGGTCATGGCCCCCCCCCCACCGGGGCTGGCCGCTGCCGCCGCGTTTCCGCGCCTGCCCGATAAAGCCGCTGCCGCCGCGCTATGGCGTATTCCCGCCGCCGGTTCCACTGCCACCACTGCGGCTGCGTGCATTGTCTTCAGGTAGCCGCTGTTTTCCCCCACGGCCCCCCTGCCTCCCGCGGTTTCGCGCGCGCCCTGTTGTTCCCGGGGCCCCTCCTCCCCGGTCCGTCCCAATGCTGCTTCCACCTTCCCCCCCGTTCCTCTGCCTGCGTCTCGATGTCGGGAGGGGGGAGTGGAGCAGCGATTTTATTCTCCGGGCTGTTTTCTAGACCCGGTGGGAGAGATGGAGTCAGCCCCGACTTCCGCAACTCTCCCTGTTTCGGTGCATGTGGAAGACATGCCTCAAAAAAGGCAAGATCCATGTCTTCCAAATCACTCGGGTGAATCATGAGTTTTAGCTTTCCCGGGACAGGTGACGGACTTTCAGGGTCCCTCAAAGGTGGCGACGGTTTTTCCCCTCCCCCCGGAGAAAGAAAATGTTTTGCTTCCCGCTGATGGCGGGTTGCTGACCCCGCCCCCTCTGGGCGAGTAGTTTGAGGAACTGTTTCGTCTCCCGCACTCAAATGTGCTTGACTTGTTCCCCCCCCGTGATTCCGGGAAATTGCCTCCAGCATCACTCTGGCCGGAGTTAAGAGTTTCATGGCCATTTCATCCCTCATCGTAGCTACGTGGTAGAGTTTCCTGTTGACCTCCTGCCAGAAACCTGGCTCGAACAACAGGCGAGACTCTGCATGTGGGTAATTACACCTTACCCATAATAATAAACCCTGTAATTCCTGCTCTGTAATTCCTATTAGATGCGTTGCCATCACGCTCTGTAGAGCGGACAAGGCATCGAGCTGCTCTTGGGATAGGGAAGCTCCCATGTTCTGTATTTTTGACCGGTCTTACCAAAATCCTAAGGGGTCAGGCTCTGCTGGTCTCTCAGAGTCGATCTTGCTGCGTCCCAAGCACCGGCCCGAGGTCTCTCAGGTGAGGAAGCTCCAGGCGCCTCGGAGGTCCCTCCATCCAGGTCGAATTTGAGGCTGCTCAGCAGAGGTCAGGCTGTCTTCTCCTGAAGTTCACCTTCTGGCTCTGTGTCTTGTGGGGCTGGGTTTTCTGCTGCTGTTCTTTCCACGCAGGTTTTGTGCACTGGTGGAGGTTCACTGGTGAATGACCACTGGATGTGCCCACCCAGGGACGCCAGGTCTCGGATCCCAGGCTGATAGCCTACCGAGAATTGCGGGTAAAGTCCTTTTCTCCATGCCCCGTGCCAGAAGGAAGAGTCAGGATACGTCGATTTCTTAATCATAATTGTTTATTCATTCGATGTTCCAAAATATTTTCTCTTCAGCTGGCGTAGGTATCACCTACACCGCTGCCCAAGGCTATCTGCCTCGCTCATGGGCGGTCGTAATCTTTTATACTAACCGTTACGTCCTAATTGTTTTTACTATTGTACCAATATCTACCACCTTTATTAAACTGTGCACCTTTACACTAAACCAATAAAAAATGCCACCACCTCACCCGAAGATGGTGGACAAGAAGAAGAAGAAGAAAGACAAGGGACACACCCAAATCCCTCCATCTTGTCTCCTTGAGCCTCCTTTGTGAACCCCCAAAATCCACTTTAATAAACAAAAATAAGTTACTTAAAATCCTAATCATACACTTGTGACTTGTAATTCTTCATATAACGTTGGCAATCGCTCCCAAGGGCTAAAATCAAGGACACTGGCATTTTCATCACTATACCAGGGTCTCAGGACCCCCTCCTGGGGTCTCGGACTGCCCGGGACATCTAAAGGGATGTCCTGGGTTCCGACAACAAACCCTCATCACTCAAACTGGGAGGCAAATAACTTGGGATATTAATCCTTTGCTGCCACTGTCAGGGACTGAAATGACTCATGCCTTAAACATTCTTATGAAGGAGTTTTTCCCATTATAGCAAAAAGTGTATAAAGAAGCTACAATCACAGAAGCCCATCTCTCCTTGAAGATGCCTGACTGGAACTTTTGGACTATGAGTTAAGCCACCTAGATAAGATAAAGGGGACACTATTGTTCAATCATCTCAGGTCTAGGGAGAAACAAACAAAGCGGAGGGAAAGGAATGCATCCACAAGAAAGCCAAACACAGCAGAGAATCATCCCTGGCTGGGTTTGGGATGGGGGAGACCACAGCCCACAAAGGCCAGGTTTACACAGATTCCCCTGGAATGAGGGTGGGGGTGGAGGTTTCAGGTGCATGGCGCAACCTCTGGTCAGAGGCACTGAACACACATCCTCCCTTACACAAACTGGCCCAGGTGTAGAACCCTCAACCCCGGGAAGCCCACATCCACAGGACATTCACGTGAGAGAAACTCAGGAGAAAGTCCATTACCTGGAAATGTTGATCTTGACTTCACTGAATGTCCTTTTGGGAACCTGGAACAGGAAATAGCTGAAGAAGGTTAGTAGGAACACTATACCATGATGATGACAAAAAGTTTTTGTTGACAAGTTTCCTCTGTAAGTCTCTAGACACAGCCATCTTCTGGCAGTCCTATTTTTGCTCCTGTTCTGATTATGAAGGCTGGATGGTGATGAAATCATTTTTCTTCTCACTGAACCCCATTTTTCTCAGCGGCAATTGATGTCTGATCAAATGAATAGATTATTATTTTTAACCTATTGATGATAAAACACATGCATATCTTAAGTTAATGAATCAATTGGAAAAAATATTTTGAAAAGATTTGCTATATTAATAAAGTGGATTTCCCCTTAAAAGCCTGGAAACTCTTTTGGGAAACATCCTACAGCTAGGTTACAGGCTGTTTTTTCACTTACTTATTTTCTAACTGCATATAGATTACAACCAAAACTTGGTACATCTGAACACATAGAGCCTCTGGAAGATGTGATCGGAACTCAAATTGAAATTTAGATTTGATAACTCTTTTTCCAAATTTCTAATATAATATTACATTATTCAAAATTATCTGTTGTCTAAAGTTCTAATGTACATCTTGCATTATTCAACCTTCTCAAGGCACTAAATTCCCCCCCCCTTTTTTTTTTTTTTTTTTTGTTTTAAAAGCAGCATGCATGACGCTTGCTGAGAACATGAAGGGAATAACAAAACTATATCTGTAGTGAAACAAGAAACTCACAGCAATCAGGAATAAGTCAGGTACAACCATTAGGAATATTTCAGATAATACACATAATCATTAACACATGTGAAATTAGGTAATTAGCAATCTCTGAAATACTGTACCATCATCCAGAGTCTGCAAACAGCTGATAAACCACAAATCAGTGAAGATTTGGACAACCATTCTCTTGGATAATGATTCTCCAAGCTCTTGTCAAAGATAGGTCCAGCTGTCATATTCATAGGGTTAAATTGCCAAGTCAAGGCAATTGAATATTGTTTTAAGGCAGAAAACACCTGGGTCTGTTGGCAAATTTCCCATCCACATAGAGCTAAGGCCTGGCCACTGCCTGAGCTCTAAATGGAAGAGAATTCCCTAGACATATTTCAAAACAAGGCTCCTAAGAATCTTAGGGTGAAAGACTAATTGAACCATGTAATAACTGGTCTCCTCCAAATTCCCTCAGGACAGGGATGCTTTAAACACAGCAAACTGTCAGAGTGCTTCTGTAACAAGAACTAAAGGTCACAATATCATCAATTCAAAGGAGGTTTTCAATGAAGCTCAGATATCGTTTCTGAGAATTCTGAAAAATACTTAAAAATTATGAGACAGCACTGGGTCAAACCACAGAGCTAGTGCAGAGACTAGCACAAACAGCTAGAGAACAATTTAACACATTTAAAACAAAGTCCTTAACAATAGCAGTTATGAAATACTTAAAGCAGTTAAAATAAATAAATAAATAAAATCTTGAAACCACACGTGTTTTCTAAGAAGCCAGCTATAACACAGTAATATCAACTTATGAATAATGCCTATTATCATATCAGTAAGTTCACACCATACAATTAATATTCAGACCTCACATTTGAGATAGAGACGGGTCAAGCTACAGACTCTTGTCTAAAAATGTGAAAAAGTCTCGGTTTATTCTCCTTTATAATTCAGCCATCCTGACCCTAACTATTCACTAACCTTTGACTGCAGTAAACTCCCACCGTAGAGTTCCTTTTGCAGACTCTGACTGCTAGTTATTTCCTACTAGAATATGACTGGAAGTATTTCCTGCCGCCTCTGACCATAGGCCTTTCCCTAGTTCGACTTTTGACTGCAACAAATTCCCACTGCAGGGTCCAACTACTGACCCAGACTGACTGCACAGCAGATTCCTCACAGCAGTGTGTGTCTCTCCCATTTAGTCAGTCTTCTAGTCTTCCCAAACCGTTCTTGGAATACCTTCAATTCCTTCTTCCTAAGGATTTTCCCCTGATAAGCTATCCCATTCTTTTATCACACTCATAACACAGTTGTGACTTATCAGGGGTGAAGTCATCTGTAACCTTTTCTCTTAAAAATATATCAGTTGTAACTATTTGAAAAAGCTGAGATAATATATGCCAAACATTCAGGTATTTACAACTGTAAAATTAACAAAAAGGGAGGTAAAATTATGAGCTCTTTCACCAAATGAGTTGGAATCTGAAAAACAGGATGGAAGCAAAAAGAGACTGCACTGACAAACCCAATCTAAAGCTGAGAAGAAACAGCATCCTATAAAGGGTTACTCTTACCTCTTTCAGAGCTGCTAAGCCCTGCAGTGGTAACTCGTATCCCCAGCCGGGAGCAGGAGGTGCTCCGTGAGGCGAAGCCAGTTCCAGGCTGGCCCTCTGTTCAGAGAAGCAGCATCAGAAGCAGGGCAAGTCCAGCGTGACTAGCAAAAAGGCTTTGACGATCAGCAGAGAGAAACCTGGATCTGTGATGGGCTTAACAAAGGTTTTTATTCCAGCTTCGGAGAGGGTCTTCAGTTCATAGTAAGCTTATCACAGAACAAGACCACATGGCAAGCATGCTGCTTTTACCTGGGGAGGGGGGGAGGGCAAGGGCAGAGACCCAGCCAATAGCTGGAGTGGGGGGAGTGACCCAGAATGGACAGGCATTCCAGGGGTCAAATCCCTTTTGGGAGGGTGGTGGCTTCTCCCAAAATATCCAATTTCCTGGGTGGATTTACCTTGCATTTTGCTGGGGCTTAGGAGACCCCGTAACTGTGTGAAGCCCGGGGAGTAGGGGGGGGAGGGGATGAACCACGAGGCAGTAGGAAACACAATGCTACAGCATCCCACAACAAGGATGGACAACAACCCTTCATGAAGAAAAAAGGCTAGAGAGTTTATCCACCATTCAGAATGAGGTCCCTAATGAGATAAACAAGGTAATTTTGTTGCAAATGAAGTCTTTGTTAAGTTCAATGTTCCTTGTTAAATGTTCCCCCCCTTGTTAATCACCCTGCTATTGTTGCCGAATTGTCCTCGAATTGCCAAGCTCTGCCGCTGCCACCCACCATGGCGACCAAAGAATACAAGAAGAGAAAACAGCAGACATGCAAATAGAGGGGATGCAGTGCCAGCTGGGAGAAGAAATTAAGAAAAGACTGCTCCGAAATTAGAAAGACATTATTAAACTGAGCCACCAAAACACATGGATGGACTATGCAAGGAGGAGACTACCCCCTCCCAAGGTTGAGCGGTTTTCACCCCCTCACCCTAACTCTCAAAGACATTGCCCAGAGAGGGACCCCTAGACCTTCAGAGCCAGGGCAAGCCTTCGGGATCAGCCGTGAGGACCGTGAACCTGACTCTGCTTGCACTCCAGCGGACAAAACTGCTGCACACCTCCTCCTCCAAGTTGCTTCTGGTAGCAGCGGCGGCGTGCACTCGACCCGTTGGGCCCCCACCCTGAGCTGATCATAATAAAGGCTTTTAAAAGGAGAAAAATCTCCTGCCCTGTTTATTACATCTAAGAGCCTCCACCTTCTGCTCAAATTTAAAAACACCCACAGGCCCAGAGAACCCCCAGAAAACACAGAAAAGCCCAAACAGCTCTGCCTCCCGCACAGCCTGCACAGCCACAACCCATGGGTATCAGGAAGCATGAAAAACAAAATACTGAGCAACTCACCAGTAAAAGCTA
>JAJEOU010001814.1:0-17449 GCA_021534815.1 Acrocephalus arundinaceus
TCAAATGGAAAACACAAAGTACCAAAACTAACTGAAGTGCCTTGTAGTATTAATGAGCCCCACTGAGTGTTGTTACTGACAAAGCCTCTCAAGGGACTCATTAAAGCATAGCATTGGAGGCCAGGATTGCACAAACCTCTCAGAAACTCCAAGGCAAAAGCCAAACCCAAAGTCCTTGGAAAAACCTGCAGTCCCTGGCAGCATGAAGGAGCCCCCCAGGGCCATTGCTGACCAAGGCTTCTTCCCCAGGGACTCCTTCCAGCCCATCCTGGAGGCCACTGGCATGGGAGGGGGATGCTGAGGGCAGCACAAGGGGCTGACAGTGCCCAGCCTTGCTGGGGCTGTGCCAGGAGGCCCCAGGGCTCAGGACAAGGTGTCTCCTCCGTGTCCTTGGTGGCACAGAGGCTGCTGTGGCCCAGGGCACCAAGACTTGGCTTCTCTTTGTCCCCACCTGTCATCACTGCCTGCAGTTCTCTGCTCTGCCTGGGGTCTGGGGACACTTTCTGTGTCGTGTCCCTCAGTGGGACCCACTAAAAGTTAAAGAAACTTTGGAGTTGGCATCTGCCTTGGAGTTCTGGAGAGGTTTTTCAGCTCCCTCTCAGGGAGTGATGTTCAGGGCCTCAGCACAAGGCCCTGAGAGGGTCATTAAAGTCCTTGTGCTGTGTTTGTGCTGATGAGCTGGGCTGAGCTCATGGCACAGAGGATGATCCTGGCAAGCAAGAAGAGCTTAAAAACACATTTCTCTGGATGAGCAGCTTTTCTGCCAGCCCAGCAGGGCTGGGGCACTGCCTGCAGCCACCCCAGGCACAGCACACAGGCACACAGGGCTTCAACTCAGCCTGGGCTGGCAGCACGGAGCAGAGCTCACTCAGGGCTCACTGCAGGAGAAATCCTCCCAGGCTTGCAAACAGTCACTCTCTGGCTGGGGGAAGAGAAGCTGCAGCTCCTGCAGGGATCTCCTGAAGCTGCCACATCCCCCAGCTTGGAGCACCTTCCAGGAGCACTGTGGGAGCTGCTGCAGGGCAGGGATGTGGCCCTAGGGCAGGGCTGGGTTTCCCTGCTGCCCCAGCCCAGGCCCAGCACAAGGCAGCTCCCTGGGGCCAGGCTCTGCTGCAGGGCTGAGCAGCCGGGGCTGCAGCCAGGGGTGCCCAGGGCTGTGGTGCAGAGCAGGGTCCTGCAGCCCAGGGCGCTGTGCTGGCCCAGGGACTCTGCTGCCTGCCAGGGACAGCTCTCAGCCGGCCCGGGGAGCTGCTGCCAGCGCTGGGGAGAAGCTGTGGGGGGAAGGAGCCACCCTGAGCAGGGCAGGGGCTGCTGCTGCTGCTGCTGCTGCTGCTGCTGCTGCTGCTGAGAGGGGCTGTGTGGGGCAGGGCTGCTCCCAGCTCCACACCAGCCTGGGCACAGCTCCGGAGGACACTTGCCAAAAGAAGGTAAGCCTGGCATTGCTGTAAAGATCAGGAGCTTTCCTGAGAGTGTTTTCAATTTCCTGCTTGAAGAAGGATGGGAAAGTTGAGGTGATGACATAAAGATTTTTGCTTTTTATACATTTTTCATGTACTAGTAGCTCTTAAATACTTTTATATACTTTAAAAACTATAATCTTTAAATTACTCTATTCAACTAGTCTTACATAGCTATATTACTATAATCCTTAATAAACTCTAGTATGTTTCTTACCCTTTCTCTTAAATTTTAGAACAGTAAGGTTCTAATTACATTCCTGCAATACTATATAATCTTATTATGAGGAAGAGGACCTACAAGAAGAATATTTGGGTTTTTAACCAGAGTGTGAGCAGTCATAACAAAAAGTGGCACAAAGCAGCCCTTGGATCTCTCCCAAGGGGTTGACCCAGGGAAGTGTAACTGAAGCAACTGAATCTACCTTTTTGTTCTTCCTGTTAAAAAACCTAATAAATCCACCTTGACAAATTGTTCATATCAGGGGCTGGGTATTCCCTCTCCCCACTGGGACACCAGGAAGCTTCCAATTAAGTTCTGGTTTTTAATTTCATGTTCTAACGCTGTATCAAGTTGTTTTTTTTCTCTTTTGATTATAGGCAACAGGAGGATGAGAGAAGCAGAACATGAATTGTAATCACAGAATCACAGAACATTCTGAGTCAAAAGGGAAACACAGGATCACCAAAGTAATGTTTCAACATTTACAGAGACTCCAGAACTGTAACTTTGGGAGGTCAGACTCTCTGCTGGGAGCCTCCTAAAGGGCCTTCAGCCACTGCTCAGCCCTGCACAGCCCCTGCATCACCTTGGCAGGGCCCAGCAGGGCTCTCCTGAGCTGCCCTTGCCCACCTGCAGACAGAGCCTGCCCCAGCCAGGGCCCTGCAGACAGGCAGGTTTCTGTAGGGCCGGGCCCAGGGCACAGAGGGTGGGATGGGCTCTGTGAGCGCTGGCAGGGACAAGGCTCCTGTCAGGAGGGAAATGGGCAGGCCCAGGGAGATGCTGAGGGAAGGAGAGGGGGCTGAAGAGAGCAGTGCTGGGGGCAGGAGGGCACTGTGGGTGTGTGGGAGGTACCAGGCCCAGCTGGCTACAGGAACACTGTCCTGAGTGCCCGGCTGTCTGTGCCCTGCCCTCCCAGGCACAGCACCACCACATCTGCTCTTGTTTCTGCACTGCCCTGATCCTGTCCCTGTCATCTGGTGCTCTCAGGGAGGCTCTGGCTTTTGCAGCAGCTGAGTCAGGCATTGCCCTTGGCATTCCTGCCGGGCAGCTGCGGCCATGGCAATGGGGTGTCCAAGCTTCCCTGGGACCTGTGGGGCTGTGGGCAAAGCAGTCCATGGGAAAGGGGAATGAGCTGAGCCCCCTCCCTGAGATCCCATCATGGGCACAGCCGGGGATCTCCTTGCTGTGTCCTTCCCAGCTCTGAGCTGCCCTCCTGGCTGCAAATCTGTGCCAGAGCCCCTGGGAGTTCCCTGAATGTGCCCCGGGGAAGTGCAGAGATGCCAGAGCTGAGGAAATGCTGCTGGGTTTGCCAAGGGAGCCGGGAGTGTCCTTGGCAGAAGGGGGTGCTGAGACCTTGCCCAGAGCCCTTTGGAGAGGGTGAGACATTGAGGGATCCCTGTGCTCTGGGCAGGGTCTGGTTTATGCCAGGGTGACAGGGGAGTGTGATTGTGCTCTGATTGCAGCCAAAGCTGCAAACCCAGGGCAGTTGGGAACAAGCCCATCCAGCCCCTCACCTTCCCTGAGCCACAGGGAATCCTTCGCCTCTCACATCTCTCAGTGGCAAACTGTGAGTGCAGCAGAAATGCTGGGGATTTCTGACCATTTAAAAACTGGAATGATTTTTGGGCAGGAAAATAATGGCTAAAATTCTTTCCTGTCCTCTTTCCATGTCCTTTAGAAGTGGGAATGCAGATGGCAACAAGCCTGTCTGCATTAGGAGTGATTCCAGTGACAAATCCTTAATATCCAGCCTTGTCCCTCTGCCACATGGCCACAAACCCAGGGCAGCAGGGCAGGGATGGCTCTCGGAGAGCCCCCACACAAAGGCCTGGCTGCTCCTGGCACACACAAACAGCACAACTGGAGCTCAGGCAGTGACCTGGGGGAAGGTTTTCCCTGAGCAGGAACAGGGGTGGGTGAGTCACAGCAGGACAGTCTGCAGGGAATGGCCCAGGTTTGGCTGAAAGCAGCCTCTGCTGACTTGTCCCTGTCCTTTCTCCATGAACAGGAGCCCATGTCCAGCCAGAGTAAATGTCCAACAGCAGCTCCATCAGCCACTTCCTCCTGCTGCCATTGACAGAGACACGGCAGCTGCAGCTCCTGCACTTCTGCCTCTTCCTGAGCATCTCCCTGGCTGCCCTCCTGGGCAACGGCCTCATCATCAGCGCCGTAGCCTGCGGCCACCTCCTGCACAGCCCCATGTTCTTCCTCCTGCTCAACCTGGCCCTCACCGACCTGGGCTCCATCTGCACCACTGTCCCCAAAGCCATACACAATTCCCTCTGGGACACCAGTACCATCTCCTACTCAGGGTGTGCTGCACAGCTCTTTTTTTTTTCCTTCTTTATCACAGTAGAGGTTTCCCTGCTGACCGTGATGTGCTACGACCGCTACGTGTCCATCTGCAAACCCCTGCACTACGGGACCCTCCTGGGCAGCAGAGCTTGTGCCCACATGGCAGCAGCTGCCTGGGCCAGTGCCTTTCTCAATGCTCTCCTGCACACAGCCAATACATTTTCCCTGCCCCTGTGCCATGGCAATGCCCTGGGACAGTTCTTCTGTGAAATCCCACAGATCCTCAAGCTCTCCTGCTCACACTCGTACTTCAAGGAAATTGGACTTATTGTGTTGAGTGGCTCTTTAGCATTTGGCTGTTTTGTGTTCATTGTTTTCTCCTATGTGCAGATCTTCAGGGCCGTGCTGAGGATCCCCTCTGAGCAGAGACGACACAAAGCCTTTTCCACCTGCCTCCCTCACCTGGTTGTGGTCTCTCTCTTCCTCAGCACCTCATTTTCTTCCTACCTGAAGCCGCCCTCCATCTCGCCCCCGTCCCTGGATCTGGCCCTGTCAGTTCTGTACTCGGTGGTGCCTCCAGCCCTGAACCCCCTCATCTACAGCCTGAGGAACCAGGAGCTCAAAACTGCAGTGTGGACACTGATTACCAGATGCTTTCACAAAACTTAAACTGCTGGCCAATTTCTCTAAATCACTTGGAATAAAAGTCATATTTTATAGCTTTTTTTTTTCCCCCTGTGTTTTATATTTTTTATCTTGTCCACAAAGAAATTGTTTGCCATTTCTCATTTTGTTACTCTCCACCTCCTCTGTGGCCACAGACTGTGTCCATGAGGGGCTGCACTCTTGGTGGCTTTAAAGGAACTCAAGGATCTCACAGCCAAGTTTTCTGCAGAGATGCCCCTGTTGTTCTCTTCTCTGCAGCCGCAGCAGCAATGTCTGTGTGCAGAGCTGGGGGCAGATCAGTGCTGGCACAGCAGCTGTGCCCAGCAGCAGCAGCAGCCCTTGGTGTTGCCAGTGCTGCTGCCGTGGCCCTGCCCCGCTGCCCTGCTGGCCCTGGTGTTGCTGTAGGGCCTGAGTGCTCTCGGGGCCGGGCACAGTGCTGGGGGTGGCAGTGCTGGGGCTGCAGCAGGGACAGGCCATGGGCACTGCTGGGGCAGCGCTGACGCCTCAGGCCAGGGCCTGGGGGCTGCAGGCTCCTTGCCCAGGCTCTCTCCAGAACACTTTGCCCAGGCCAATGCTGAGCACAGAAAAGCCCCGGGAGCAGCCCCAGGCTGGCCGTGGGCAGGCTGGGGGCAAACATCATGGCTGGGGCTCTGCAAGGTGCCTGGGGGAGACAAGGGGAAGGAGAAGCAGAGCAGGGGCTAATCCATCCCCACTGTGCTGGACACCCCAGGGCAGCGTCCCACAGCGTCCTCATGCACCTGCCAACAACATCCCCCCTCTGCAGCCCTGGCCTCTCCCCCAGCTCACACAGGTGCCGCATCCTTGCAGGCACAGACACGGCAGCACTGCCTCAGGAGCCCCTGTTTGCACTGCCCAGAGCAGGCGTCAGCACCCCCATGGTGTTGGTGTGGGGAGATGAAGCTGAGGGAGCACAAATGCCATCAACCCCTGGGGCCAGGAGGGCTGGGGGACAGCAGGGAAACCACTCAGCTGTGTGGTGGCCTCTGCAGTCACACAGAAAGTTTGTTCCCATCACCTGGGAGTTTCCTGTGCCACTGCAGACATTGTTGTTCAGAGCCAGGGCTGCCTGGCAGCGACCCCCAAACTGCCCTGACCATTTCCTTTGCTTCACCTTGGCTTTCTTTCTTCATCCTGGTCCAAATTCCTTCCTCTTGCCTACCCATGTTCCCTTTCCCTGCAAACACCCAATCCCTGGGAATCCTTTCCTCTCTGGCCCCACTCCCCATTTCAGTTCCTGAGTTGACACCATGGGAACATCCCTTGGGGAGCAGGATCATCCTCCAAGTGCTTCAGGAATTGTCTGCAGGCTCCTGCAGTGCCTCGTGCTGCTCCCTCTCCAGAGGCACCACAGGCCAGGGGGGCCCATCTGGGCTGGTGTGTCTGGCTGTGGGGCTCCCTGTTGTGGGCAATGAGGAGGAGCTGCAGAGGCTCTGCAGGACTGACAGGATGGGCTTGGGGGCTGTGAGGAGAAGCTGAGCGGCCTGGGCTGCGGCACCTTGTGAAGAGGAGGCCCAGGGCTCATCCTGCAACTGCTGCAAGGGTGGTTTCAGAGAACCACAGCATCAGCAATGTTGGAAAAGACCTTGGACATCATCAAGTCCAACCTGTGCCCGGACACTGCATGTGTCCCCTTAGCCTCCTCTTCTCCAGGATAAACAACCCCAGCTCCCTCAGCCACTCCTCACAGGACTTGTGTTCCAGACTGCTAACCACGCTGTTGTCCATCACTCCCTGCAGGTCCCTTTCTCTCTGGCTTCTTTCCAGCCACACTGCCCCCAGCCTGTAGTGCTTCAGGGCCAAAGTTTTTGTGGCAAAGGTTCTGTTGGATTTGACCCCTGGATCCAGCCTGTCCAGGGCCCTGTCAAGAGCCCTCCTACTCTTCAGCAGATCAACACACTCAGCCAACTTGTTGTCACTATGTGTCCATCAGGCCCTAGAAAACCACAATGGTCCCCATGTTTCCATGAGGCCTCCCAGTGTCACAATGTCCCTTTGCTTCCTTGGGAACCCTTGGTGTCACAAAGTCCCCTGGATCCTTGGGCCTTACAGTGTCACAATGGTGCCTTGGTTCCCCAAGGCCCTGCAGGGTCACAGTGGATCCCTGGTTCCATGAGGTCTTGCAGTGCAGCAATTGTCTCCTTGCTTCCCCACAGGGTCACAATGGCCTCTTGGTCACAAGGGGCACCACAAAGGTGTCAAACATGTTTCCTTCATTCCAGGAGTCCCTGACGTGCAACCCTGGCCCCTTGGTTTAATGGAGCCCTGCAGTGTCACAGTGGCCCCATCATGATACCAGGTCCTGCTCTGTCCCAAGGCTCTGCAGGGTTCCACAAGGCCCTGCAGTGTCACAGTGGCCTCTTGGTTCCATCAGGCCTCAGAGGGCCACCATGAATTCCTTGGTGCTGCAGTGTCACCATGGAGCCCTGGTCACACAAGATCCTGCAGTGTCACAAGGGACCCTTGGTTCCATGGGGCACCCCAGTGTCACAATTGTTCCCTCAGTTCCAAGAGTCCTTGCAATGGAACAATGGCCCCTGGATTCCACTGGGCCCCAGGGTCTCCCAAGGCTCTCCTTGGTTCCACAGTATCACAATGGCCCCTTGGTTCAACAAGGCCCCACAGGGTCACCGTGGCCTCTGTGGTTCCACCAGGCCCCAGACTGTCACCATGGACTCCTTGCTTCCATTCAGCCCCACAGTGTCACAATGGCCCCTTGGCTCTATGGTGCCATGTCATACACAGTGTCACTCTGGTCCTCTTAGTGCCACCAGGCCCCACAGTGTCACAATGGTTCCTTGCTTCCCCAGGGCCCTGAAGTGTCACCATCATCAGAGAATCCACCAGGCTGGAAATGACCTTGGAGAGCATCAAGTCACACCTGTGACCCAACACCACCTTGTCACCCAGACCATGGCACTGAGTTCCACATCCAGTATTTCCTTAAACACTTCCAGGGATGGTGACACACACACCTCCCTGGGCAGCCCATTCCAATGCCTAGTAACCCTTTTTGTGAAGAATATTTCCTGATGTCCAGCCTAAATATCCCCTGGTGCAGCTTAGAGTCTTTTTTCTCTTCTCCTGTCACTGTTCTCTAGGTGAAAATCCTGACCCTCACCTGGCTGCACCCTCCTGTCAGGGAGTTGTAGAGAGTGATGAGGTCTCCCCTGAGCCTCCTCTTCTCCAGGATAAACAACCCCAGCTCCCTCAGCCTCTCCTCAGAGGACTTGTGTTCCAGACCCCTCACCAGCCTTGTTGCCTTTCTCTGGACACGCTCCTGCCCCTCCATGTCCTTCCTAAATTGGGAGGCCCAGAACTGGACACAGCACTTGAGATGCTGCCCAACCAGTGCTGAGCACAGGGGAAGAATCACTGCCCTGCTCCTGCTGGCCACACTGCTCCTTGTTGAGTCCAGGGGTTGGATGAAGGAAATGGTGGGGAGGGAACAAAGTCGGAGAGATTGTCAGCCATGAAGGATCTCTTCAGACAGCATTATCAAGTTCTGGGGGTCAATATCAAGTGGACATTGCTTATATCAGTCCATAAACAAGTCAAAAAAAGAGAACAAAACCACTCTTTCTGCATTGTTTTCTAAATAGTATATTCTCTTTACATACACTTCTGAAATCTGTCTAATTGATCAGAGAAGAATTGAAAACTTAGATTATTCCTGGTGACTTTTCTTGTTTGGGTGTTTTGAACAAATGGTTATGGGCTTTTCTCACTGAATTCCTGAATTGAAGAGCTGAAGAAAGAAGAGGTCTCTGCAGTAGTAAAATTCATCAGCAGCCTCCAAGGGGCTCGGGATCCATCCTCATCAGAGCAAGAATGAACAGAAATGGGCACAGCTTTCTGCCTGCCCCAGCTTTAGCATGGGCCCTGGGCCTGCAGCAGGAGCAGCTCTGGAGGGCCCCAAGGTCAGGGTTTTGCCCTGTGCCTCTGTCCCTGCAGGCTGTCGTCATCCCCCGGCTGCCCCACCTGGCTGGCCCCTTCCTTTGCTGACAGCTCTGCGTCCTGCCTGCCTCTGCCTGGGCACACAAAGCCTTGGGCTGCTCCAGACTCCTTCTGGGGGACATGTTGCACCACATCCCTTCCCTGGGAGGGAAATTCCTTTTTCCTGGTGTCCAGTCTGGACCTTCCCAGCTGCTCTTGGTGCCATTAATTCCTTTTCAGGCTGTTTATGCAATGAAAAATATTCCACAATCTGTGGAACCACCTTCAATCCTTCCCAGGTTACTCCTGTTCTCCCCTCAGTCTCCACACCACTGAGCCCTGTTACGACCCGTTCAAAGTGAACTAAGTTCATATTTAGTTCTTAGAGTACAAAAGAGGCCAAGAGAATGCAGTTTAACCAAAATCAGTATGCTTTATTCAATATCAATATATTCACTAAAACTGATATGCTTTTATTCAATGTACCCACCAAAATGGTATGCAATAACAAGAGAAAGAAATGAGAGAGAGAGAGAACTATATAGATAAAAGCAAAAGAAAAGAGAGAGATAGGACAGATAGGATATAATTACCACAGAGAGAGACGAAGTCCTCGCAGCAATCCAATAGGTCCGCCTTCGCAAATCCTCGTAGCGTGCCGCTAATAGATTTGTCTTCGCAGAACCCTCGTGGAGCTGATAGATCTTCGTTTTCCGTGGGGAGGTCCTCAAAAGGGGTCTCTTCTGAGGCAGAATATATAGTTCTCCAGAGTGGGGGAGAAGTCCCGTGATGGAGTCCAGGCCCATGCACAATGTGAGGGAGGGGGAGAACAGGGCAAGCTGTCCTGCTACACCTCAGGCACAGGTGGTACAGAATGCAGGAGCAGTATAGCGTGCTGCGACTACCATTATTTCAGCAGGATGTATGTCCGGGAACTCTGTTCCCAAGCAAACACACCTGGGCAGGAATGGCAATTCTGGTAGCAGTTACATCAGCTCTTGGTTTCCCTCTCGTCCCCCCCAAAGTCTCCACGACGAAAAACGTGAGACAAAATTGAGGGTCTTCGGGCCGACTCTCACAGCCCAGAGCCACAAACCTCTACATCCTGGTTATGTGATGAGGCCTCCAAAACCCATCTTGGGAGATTTTTGGGTCCTCTGCAAGGTCTGTGAAAATGGAAACAGTGGGCAAAGTTATTTGCTCCCGAATGTTGCAGTGACAGAGCAAGGGCCAATATCTTTAAATTGAATGAGGGTGGATTTAGATTTGTTAGAAGGAGGAAATATTTTACAATGAGAGTGGTGCAAAACTGCCACTGTTTTTCCAGAGAAGTGGATGTCCCATTCCAGGAGTGCTCCAAGAGCAGCAGCTTTGTGCAATCTCACATAGTCAAACCCCCTCCTCTCCCCAAGGATGGAATCTCTGTTGTGTGGGTTCTCTGATGTTCTGGGTGAGCTCCCAATGCTTCTGGCCAGAATGTCTGCTGAGGGCCAGCCAGGCTGCTGCAGTGGCAGTGACCTCACAGCCATCACCATTGCAGCCCTGTCCCCTGGGCCTGGCTCTCCCTTTTCCTCTGCCCCTGCCTTGCCTCTGCTGGGATGAGCATTTTTGTGACTGTCTTGTCCCCGAGTTATGGAACTAATGGTTTTCCAATCAGGCTCCTGGAGCAGAAGTGGCTTCACAACCTTGTGAAGACTGAAAGACAAAGAGCAAATGGAAAGTTAGAGTAGGATGTGGCTGGAAAGGGGCTGTGTGGCCGTGGGGCAGCACTTTCCTGGGGCCAATGTGGGGCACCTTGGGTTTGAGACACTAATTTTTACGAATTAAGGATTTTAGAAAAGTTAATATTGTAGTTAAAGATAGGTTTTGATGGAATTAATTGCTTTGCTAAAAATAATTAAGAGTTAATGGTTAGTTGAAAGAAACCATATCTCAGATAAGCTATCCCAGATCTAAGTAACGAATTGCGTGGCATTTTGTGTTTATTTAGCTGTGTTTATAATGAGAAACAGAGAAATTGATAAATAGATCTAGGAGAACACAGACAATTGTAAATCTTCTAACACCCAGAAACTCATTGAACAGTCATGGAGCCGGGAAGCTGGAGTCCTTTCAACCTTCATTTGTCTTGTTATCCAATGAAAAGGTTGAAAGTTTGGAATGAGGAAGGCTCATTTTCCTTCCTCCTTTTATGACCCCTGCCCATAAAAAGGACAACAGACTCCATTCAGAGAGCAAACTACACATGCTTAATGGCCTTTAAGCTAATTGTCATACAAAGCAGAGAATGGGGTGTCAGGGTTATGAATATGTATTTGTATTTTGGATATTCAATGCTTTTGTAAATAAATAGACTCTGTATTTACTTTTAATTTTGCAGTGTGTATTAGGGAGCGATCCCACAGAACTGCCTGGTTGTGTCGCATAAAACATACATTTCCAAACTCTAAACTGTTAGAGAGTCTTTTTGTCTGCTGGGTATTGATATTGGATCAATATCTGTATTTTAATAGATCATTTCTGACAACCGTCAGGACCCATGTTTTGCAGCTTTGGGCTGTTTCTCAAAAGCCTCAAAAAGTTTTCATTATGTGTCTTTGTTTTAACTGTGAAGGAATATACTTGGTTGTTTGTGAAGTTTGAGATTGCTGGCGTGTAGGGGGGCATTTAACAAAGTGCAGGTGGTTCCTAGCTGTGGAGGAGTGGGGAGGAGGCGTGGGATGTGAGCTACCCGTCCCTCTCCAGTCTCGCAGAGTGATTTGTGCTGTGTCTCGGCCAGAATTTTTCAGATTTTAAGCCAGACTTCATTGAAACTCCTGGATGAGTATATGTTTAGGGCCATGAGGCACCCATGGCTGGTTTTTTGTGAGTCCAATATTGTTAGTGTTTGGAGTTGAGTTTTAGCAGAAAAAGGAAACCTGGCAGCTTTGAGTGCGCAGAGGAAGCAGAGTCCGGAGCTTACGCCCAGCGCTGGCGGAGGCATCCGAGGGATCTGTAGCACTGAGGCGCACAGCTGATATAGCCCACGCTGTGCTTTGTAATATTTTAAGTCAAATGGCAGCAGAGGCTTGGTCAGAATTTCATAAAGATTTAGGACTACATCTAAGATCCACACAGCCCTTTGTGCAGTGTAGTGAAATTTCTGCCAAAGCTTGGCCCGTACTTTGTAGGGTTTCCAACTGTGCTTTAATTACAGCATGGCAAGAGATATGTTTGACTTTCAGTTGTACTTTTGCTACGGTATATGTAAGGCTGTTTGCAATTTCTAAACACATTTTAACCACAATATATCCAGCGCAAGCTCCAACAGAGGACTTGGTTTGCTAGCGATTTGTAACCAGCAATTTGAAGAGGGAGGAAACGAGCCTATGTTTTGTTATTTTGTGTAAGTGCTTATGTGGAGTGTTTGAGGTGTGTGATTGTGTTGTGTGATTGCCTTTCAATCAAATAAAAAGGAGCTTTTCCTCCCAGTGGTGTAGTGTATGTGGTGAGCATTTTTGGGAGAGTATTGCCATCCCGTGGTGAGAGAGTATAACTACTTGTTTTCTTGCCAGCAATTAGAACTCTGAGCCTCATTTCTGAGGTAACACTGCCGTCCTGTGTCAAAAGTTATAATTGTAGAGCCTAATGGACTTTGCTTATTGCTAACTTTTTTCCTTCAAAACTAACAAGCTGTTTTTCCTTTTATTGGTAAAGTTACATGCCCAGAAATAGAAGGTACAGGAAGTGAGAGCGCAGTCCAGAGGAATTCCTCTGTCCAAGGAAGGTTGTAACTGTAACCCGTGGAATGTATTTTATGTAGTTTGCCAGGAGCTGTGAGTCTGACGAGTTTTTAGGTGGAAGGCACCTAGAAGTGGAATTTGTGCTCTCTGTGGTACAGAGGAACAAAAGGCCACCCAGATAGCTCTACGGATTTTGTTGGTAACTGGTCAGAAGGCACACGGCAGTAGTAAAATATTTGAGCTGTTAAAGAATGGGATTTCAGGAACCCTACAGAAACCAGAAGAGATCTTAGGGTTGAGTGTGCCCAGTATATTTTTTTACGGGGGAATACCAGGTGAAGTTTTGGAGCTGGGATAAGACTCAAAAGCTTTGGGAGAAGAACTTGCAGCACAGAAGCAGATGAGAGTAGAGATTCCTAAGAGTAGTCCCCTGGGATGTATTTTGCCACATTGGAAAGAGCTGGTGGGCTGTGGTGGTACAGGAACCAAGAGGGAGCTTGTTAAGTTTTGCACACAATGGTGGCCACTTTACAGGCTTGAAGAGGGGATGAAATGGCCCTCAGCTGGTACACTGGATTATGAAACACTTTTACAGCTAATGCTTTTCCTTAGGCGTGAACAGAACTTGCAGAAGGTTGCTCATGCTGACATATTTTCACTTTTTGGAACCACCCCAAGTGACAAAGGGATTGTGGGATTAGGCCACCCTCTGACCCCTTAGTATTAGCTCTTGGAAAGGATAATAAAGCCACCAGGGCAGAACCCAAACAATGTTGTAGGGAGTGTTCAATAAACCAAAGATGCACGCATCCTGACAAGGTACACCAAGCAGAGGCTCTGAAACAAGAAATGGTAGATTTCCTTAGACCACCCCCTAGAAAATGGGAGAGGGAAGGGGTGGTAGGGGAAGCAGATTCAGAATTGCCATCAACCCCAGCCTCCCCCACTACCAGCTCCCAAACCAGGAGAGCCACCCAAACTGTGCCCACCACTACCCGGTAGGGGCAGCAAGTGGGATGAACCTGAACCCCTCCCACAGGGTCCTATAGCATCAAGGACCCAGAAACAAACTAGAGAGGTCATACAGACACCTCTAAGGGAAGCAATAACCTCTGAGGGGACAACAGGGCAAATTAAGGTTCCCTTTTCTACTATAGATTTGGAGGCTTGGGAAAAGATTGCTAAGAGTTACCGAAGTGACCCTACAGTAGGTGTTGCCAAGAAAATTAGGTTTATGATTAAGCAGTGTAGGCATGATTGGGCTGACCTCCAGCTACTGCTTGATGTTTTAACAAAGACAGAGAAGCAATTGGTTTTGAAGGTAGCTGGGGATCTGGCTGATGATGATTGTAGAACAACACAGGAGGATGTTAAGGATGTACTTCCTCTTCAAGATCCAGGTTGGAATCCCAAAAACCCGGAGGGATCAGGATGGCTGAGGAGATACCAAGAATTGATAGTGAAAGGGCTGGAGAGAGCAAACCCTAAGACCATAAACTGGTCAGCCCTTTATGCTATTCAACAGGGCCCCTCTCAAACACCTTCTGAATTTTTAAATCATTTGTGAGATGCAATGTGTCGACACACCACCCTGGATCCTCGATCCGATGAAGGAACACAACAATTGGTAAATTTGTTTTTAGGGCAATCTAGAGGAGACATCAGGTGGAAACTCCAGAAGACTCAGAGCCCAGCCAGCTGGAACTTGGAGACTTTGCTGGAGGAGACATGGAGAGTTTTTAGCAATTGGGAAGAGGGATATAAACAGGGGATGAGGAAATTGGTAGCATAAGTAAGAGAGGAAGAAAAAGGAAAACCAAGGTCCACCGAAACAAGGACCACCCAGACTGGGAAAAGACCAATGTGCATTTTGTAAGAAATTTGGACACTGGAAGAACCAGTGCCCAGAATGAAGAAGGGGTGAGGAACAGAGAAGAGATGATTGGAAAGGAGAAGGGGTGGTTGCTCATGTGAAGAAGGACTGAGGAGGACTGGGGGGCCCTACCCCAGGGGACCCTCTGGGTATAGTCAAACTGGGGAACAAAGAGAAAGAGGTGGAATTTTTAATAGACACATGGGCTCCATATTCAGTGCTGAATAAGGCCCTGATACCTATAACAAATGATTATGTTATGGTAAGGGGGGGCCACTGGCCAATCTGAAAGAGCTTATTTTTGCAAACCACTGAGGTATCAATTGGGAAAACAATGGGGAATTCATCAATTTTTATACGTGCCTAATGCTCCATCTGCACTTTTGAACAGGGATCTGCTTGAGCAGTTGGAAGCGAAAATAATATTTAAAAATGGGGAAATCAGTCTGGAGGTAAAAGATCAACAATATGTGGAATTGTTAAGCTTAATGCTAATTACCAAAGAAACTGAAGCTGAAAATGAAGAAGGGATTAGTACAAATGAAGAAGGGATTAGTCCAATCATTGAAAGCTTTTTGCAGATAGGACTGGTACAAGAATGTCAATCTGATTTTAATACTCCTATTCTGCCAGTAAAGAAGCCCAATGGGTCATAAAGGTTAATACAAGATTTAAGGGCTGTTAACAAGGTAACTGAAGATTTGTACCCAGTGGCTGCAAAAACTTAGACTTTGTTTACTTGATTTACACCTGAACCTGGTTTGCTGTTCTAGATTTAAAGGATGCTTTCTTTTGCCTTTCTCTCCATGAAGCCATCCAGAAAATTTTTGCATATGAATGGGAAAGCCCCAAAACTGGACACAAAACACAGCTCACGTCATCTGCACTACCCCAAGGATTTAAGAACTCTCCCACGAAAAGAGAATTTGAAGAACAATTTGCAAAAGCTCTGAAATCCTGGGAAGCTCCATCAGGAGAAGGACAGCTGTTACAGTATGTGGACGACCTCCTGAGAGCTACCAAAACTCAAGAGGCATGTGTGGAGTGGATGGTAAGCCTCCGAAAACTTTTGTGTCTACAGGGGTATCAAGTATCCCAGAAGAAAGCCCAGCTGGTGAGGCAAACAGTTCTTTCTTTGGGCTACGAGGTCAGTGCTGGACAGAGAACCTTAGGACAGGATCACAAGGAAGCAATATGCCAGACCCCAAAACCCCAGACAGCAAAAGAACTGAGAACTTTTTTTGGCATGACAGGGTGATGCAGATTGTGGATTTACAATTATGGGCTGTTTGTCAAAGCCTGTATGCCTTGATTACAGAAGGAAACATAGATCTCCAATGGATGAAAGAAGCAACACAAGCCTTGGACCAGCTAAAGAAGGCCCTCATGCCAGCTCCAGCCCTGGGACTCCCAGACGTGAGTAAACCATTCTTTTTGTTTTCTCACAAAAAGCAGGGGATTGCTTTGGGAATACCAGCACAGACCTGGGCCCGTATGGCAGGGCAGTCGCCTGCCTTTCTAAGCAGCTGGGTGCAGCAGCCAAGGGATGGCCAGGGTGTCTCAGAGCCATTTCAGCAGTGGCAGTGAATATTCAAGAAGCACTCAAGTTCTCCCTAGGCCAGAAGATGACTGTGCTAGTGTCCCACACGGTGTCTGCAGTCCTGGAGGTAAAAGGTGGACACTGGCTTTCCCTGCAGAGATTCTTGAAATACCAAGCCACAATGGTAGAACAAGATGATGTAGAAATTGTGGTAACCAATCTTGTGAACCCAGCTTCCTTCCTCAGTGGGAGTGTGGGAGAAGCAGTGATTCATGATTTCCTGGAGACCATTGAAGCCACTTACTCCAGTCACCCAGACCTGAAGGACACCCCTCTCGAGGACACTGAGACTTGGTTTACTGATGGAAGCAGCTATGTGATCAGTGGAAAAAGACACACTGGGTATGACCATGAGCTGAGAAGTAACAGAGTCTGGGCCAAAACCAGCCAACACTTCAGCACAGAAGGCTGAAATAATTGCCTTAACCTGGGCTTTAGAGCTGGAAAAAGGAAAGAAAACCAATATTTACACAGACTCAAGGTATGCATTTGGGGTGGTTCATGTACATGGAGCTATCTGGAAAGAAAGAGGGCTGTTGAACTCACAAGGAAAAAGTATTAAACATGTGCAGGAGATAATCAAACTGTTGGAGGCAGTCCAGCTACCTGAAAAGGTAGCTATCATGCACATCAAGGCACACCAAAAAGTGAGCTCTGAATTGGAGGAAGGGATTGAGCTGGAAGACAGAAAGGTAAAAGAAGCAGCTAAAGGTGAGGTGTTTGTTGAGACAGTTGAGGCAGCCTTAATTCCAGATGGGCAAATTTCCATTGAAGGTAAGCCAAGACAGAGCAAAAAGGAGAAGAGGCTTATTAAGAAAGAAAACGGAAGTTATAAGCAGGAGAAATTGGGCTGTTACAGACGAAGGGAAAGGAAGGCTTGTGATCCCCTCTTACATGCTATGGCCATTAGTGAAAGAGAAACATGAGAAAACACACTGGGGAATAGATGCCCTGTACAACTATGTGAAAGACAGATTCATAGCCTGAAATTAGCGAAGTACAGTAATTCAAGTGACTCGCCAATGTAGACTTTGTCTCAAAACTAATCCCAAAACTATTCCTGAACCAAAGCTTGGGCAAATTGGGAAAGGATATGGGCCTGGGCAGCAATGGCAAATTGATTTTTCAGAACTACCCAGGAGAGGAGGGTATCGATACCTATTGGTGTTTACAGATACCTTTTCAGGGTGGCCAGAAGCTTTCCCTACCAGAACTGCCAAAGCATGGGAGGTAACCAAAGCATTGTTACAGGAAATAATACCACAGAACAGACTTGGAGTCCCAGCCACAATGACCTCAAATGGGGGGCCACAATTCATTTACAAAATTGTGCAGCAAATTAGACGCCACCTAGGCATAGCCTGGGAACTTCACACTCCACATCATCCTCAGTCAAGCAGCCAAGTAGAGAAAATGAATCATTTGATTAAGTAGCAAATTGTAAGACTGGGACAAGAGGCAAAGTTACCTTGGCCTCAGGCTCTTCCATTAGCATTGGTACAAATTTGGACCAAGCCAAGAATAAAAGAAGAACTAAGTCCCTTTGAAATATTGTATGGAAGGGCATATGGAATTCAAGAAGGGACAACACCCACTCAAGTAGGGGAAGAAACCCTACACAGATATAGGATGGCCCTAAACAAACCACTTAGGGAAATT
>JAJEOU010001623.1:0-28656 GCA_021534815.1 Acrocephalus arundinaceus
GTGTTGACTGGACGCAGCTGTGGACGCTTGCCTGTGAGCGTCTCCAGGGAATGGAAGACCGGTGCTTCCATGGCTGTGGTGTCACAGAGAGGGGAACGCTGGGGCTGTGCCGCTCCTGCCTCGGGCCCAACAGTTGTGGCAGCAGCTGGAGTGGACGCAAAGGCTGAGCTGAAGGGTGAGCGTTGCAGAAGGGCCTGGGCTGGGAGAGAGGCAGAGGGGTGGTGGAGATGAGGCAATCAGAGCCTGGCTGTCCCTGGGAGCAGTGTGCCAAGGCTGCTGGAGCTGCGGCAGCCTCGGGGCTGTGAGCATTCCCTGGGGAGCCTGGTGAGTGGCCGAGGCCCCTGGAGAGGAAGAAGCTTTTGCTGGTCTCCGGCCTGGAGCTGGCGTGGCCCAGCAGCAGCCGTTTCCTCGGGTGCTGTCCCTGCTTGCCTGGGGACGAGGTGGGAGCTGGCCCAGTGCTGGCCCTGGGAAGGAGGCACAGGCCCTGGGCAGCTCTGAGCTGCGTCTGCTGGGCTGCGGCCCAAGCCAGGTAGTGGCCGCAGAGGTGCAGGGAAAAGGTCGTGCCCCTGGCTCAGGGCAAGGCCAGGGCCCCGGGGAAAAAACTCCACTTGCAGCTGGTGCCCCACAGCAGGGAGGAGCAGCAATTGCTGGCTAAGAGAGACTCTTGCCAAGGGCCTGCAGGGAGAGGACCCAGGGATGGGCTTTGCGCTGCCCTGGGCCAGGGTGAGTTGGGATGTGGGGCTGGAATTGTAGCCTGGAAGGGTGGTGGGAGCATGGCCCGGTTTGGCGCAAGAAGCTGCGGCTGCCCCTGACTCCCTGCAAGTGTCCAAGGCCTGCTTGGACTGGGCTTCTGGTCCAGGAGGGATGGGATGGGGATATGATAGGGTGGGCCAGTGTGGGGTGGGGATGGAAGTGTGGGGCTGGGATGAAGTTTGTGAGGGGTGGGAATTGGAAGGGGGGGATGGGGTGGTTTGGGCTTTTGGGGTGTAGCACTAGAGGGAGGGACAGCAGAGGGCCCTTTGGGCATGCTCTCGGTGCTTTTAGTCATCTTGCGGCCTTGAAATGTCTTCTGGGCGGTTGCAGTTGACTTGGGAAGGCTGAGGTCAAGGTGTAAAGCTGTGGAGGGCTGAGGTGAAGGGGCAGGGACTTTGGGCGTGTGAGGGAACCATGAAGAAAGAAAGGAAGGAAGAAAGAACAGAGCAGATGCTCAATGTCTTCTGGCAGGCAGCTTTAGACCATGGAATATGGTGGAGGCAGAGCTGACTCTCAGCTTTCCGCAGTCGTCCAGAAGAGTGCTGTGCGTGAAGCAGCCTGGGGCCAGGCTTTCCGTGCCTGGGGCGGCCAATTGAGAGCTCTTTTCTCCCCTGTGGGCTGAGGCACTTGGCCTTGGCCTTGCCAATGGCCCAGCAGCTGCCTGCCAAGGGGCCTTTTTCAGTGAGATGAGGAAGGTGCTGCTGCAAGGCTGTCCTCAAGCTGCTTTTGCTGCAGATATGCCTGAGGAATGGTTGTTGCTTTGAGTTGCAGGTGCTGTGTATTTTCTGGTGAAAGGCTGGAGGGAGGAGAGCAGCTCTGCGGGGGCCGGATTAGTTTTCTTCTTGGTGCTTTGGTGGGGGTTTTTCTAATTTCTTTCCCTGTCAGCTGTGGGCGGAGCTCTGTAAATGTATCTGTTCTCTTGGTCTGTGGCAGTGTGGAGGTGGCCAGGGGGCCTTCTTGGAGCTGTGTGCAGAGGAATCCAGGTGAGTCCAGGCCAGGGCTGGTCAGTGGCCGGTCAGTTGTGTTGAGTGGACGCAGCTGTGGACGCTTGCCTGTGAGCGTCTCCAGGGAATGGAAGACCGGTGCTTCCATGGCTGTGGTGTCACAGAGAGGGGAACGCTGGGGCTGTGCCGCTCCTGCCTCGGGCCCAACAGTTGTGGCAGCAGCTGGAGTGGACGCAAAGGCTGAGCTGAAGGGTGAGCGTTGCAGAAGGGCCTGGGCTGGGAGAGAGGCAGAGGGGTGGTGGAGATGAGGCAATCAGAGCCTGGCTGTCCCTGGGAGCAGTGTGCCAAGGCTGCTGGAGCTGCGGCAGCCTCGGGGCTGTGAGCATTCCCTGGGGAGCCTGGTGAGTGGCCGAGGCCCCTGGAGAGGAAGAAGCTTTTGCTGGTCTCCGGCCTGGAGCTGGCGTGGCCCAGCAGCAGCCGTTTCCTCGGGTGCTGTCCCTGCTTGCCTGGGGACGAGGTGGGAGCTGGCCCAGTGCTGGCCCTGGGAAGGAGGCACAGGCCCTGGGCAGCTCTGAGCTGCGTCTGCTGGGGCTGCGGCCCCAAGCCAGGTAGTGGCGCAGAGGTGCAGGGAAAGGTGTGCCCCTGGCTCAGGGCAAGGCCAGGGCCCGGGGAAAAAACTCCACTTGCAGCTGGTGCCCACAGCAGGGAGGAGCAAGCAATTGCTGGCTAAGAGAGACTCTTTGCCAAGGGCCTGCAGAGAGAGGACCAGGGAGGGCTTTGCGCTGCCCTGGGCCAGGGTGAGTTGGGATGTGGGGCTGGAATTGTAGCTGGAAGGGGTGGTGGAGCATGGCCCGGTTTGGCGCAAGAAGCTGCGGCTGCCCTGACTCCCTGCAAGTGTCCAAGGCCTGCTTGGCTGGGCTTCTGGTCCAGGAGGGATGGGATGGGGATATGATAGGGTGGGCCAGTGTGGGGTGGGGATGGAAGTGTGGGGTGGATGAAGTTTGTGAGGGGTGGGGATTGGAAGGGGGGGATGGGGTGGTTTGGGCTTTTGGAGTGTAGCACTAGAGGGAGGGACAGCAGAGGGCCTTTGGGGATGCTCTCGGTTTTGTAGTCGTCTTGCGGCTTGAAATGTTTCTGGGCGGTTGAGTGGACTTGAGAAGGCTGAGGTCAAGGTGTAAAGCTGTGGAGGGCTGAGGTGAAGGGGCTGGGACTTTGGGAGTGTGAGGGAAAAAAAGAAAGAAAGAAAGAAAGAAAGAAAAGAAGAAGAAAGAAAGAAAAAAGAAAGAAAGAAGAAAGAAGAAAGAAAGAAAGAAAGAAAGAAAGAAAGAAAGAAAGAAAAGAAAGAAAGAAAGAAAGAAGAAAGAAAGAAAGAAAGAAAGAAAGAAAGAAAGAAAGAAAAGAAAGAAAGAAAGAAGAAAGAAAGAAAGAAAGAAGAAAGAAAGAAGAAGAAAGAGAAAGAAAGAAAGAAGAAAGAAAGAAAGAAAGAAAGAAAAGAAAGAAAGAAAGAAAGAAAGAAAGAAAGAAGAAAGAAAGAAGAAGAAAAGAAAGAAAGAAAGAAAGAAAAGAAAAGAAGAACAGATGTCAGTGTCTTCTGGCAGGCAGCTTTAGACATGGAATATGGTGAGGCAGAGCTGACTCTCAGCTTTCGCAGTGTCAGAAGAGTGCTGTGGGTGAGCAGTCTGGGGGCAGGCTTTCGTGCAGGGGCGGCCAATTCAGAGCTCTTTTTCTCCCTGTGGGCTGAGGCACTTGGCTTGGCTTGCTTGCCAAGGGCCTGCAGCTGCTGCCAAGGGGCCTTTTTCAGTGAGATGAGGAAGGTGCTGCTGCAGGCTGTCCTCAGTGCTTTTGCTGCAGATAGCCTGAGGAATGGTTGTTGCTTTGAGTTCAGGTGCTGTGTATTTTCTGGTGAAAGGCTGGAGGGAGGAGAGCAGCTGTGCGGGGGGCGGAGTAATTTTCTTTTGGTGCTTTGGTGGGGGTTGTTCTAATTCTTTCCCTGTCAGCTCTGGGCGGAGCTCTGTAAATGTATCTATTCTCCTGGTCTGTGGCAGTGTGGAGGTGGCCAGGGGGCCTTCTTGGAGCTGTGTGCAGAGGAATCCAGCTGAGTCCAGGCCAGGGCTGGTCAGTGGCCGGCCAGTTGTGTTGACTGGACGCAGCTGTGGACGCTTGCCTGTGAGCGTCTCCAGGGAATGGAAGACCGGTGCTTCCATGGCTGTGGTGTCACAGAGAGGGGAACGCTGGGGCTGTGCCGCTCCTGCCTCGGGCCCAACAGTTGTGGCAGCAGCTGGAGTGGACGCAAAGGCTGAGCTGAAGGGTGAGCGTTGCAGAAGGGCCTGGGCTGGGAGAGAGGCAGAGGGGTGGTGGAGATGAGGCAATCAGAGCCTGGCTGTCCCTGGGAGCAGTGTGCCAAGGCTGCTGGAGCTGCGGCAGCCTCGGGGCTGTGAGCATTCCCTGGGGAGCCTGGTGAGTGGCCGAGGCCCCTGGAGAGGAAGAAGCTTTTGCTGGTCTCCGGCCTGGAGCTGGCGTGGCCCAGCAGCAGCCGTTTCCTCGGGTGCTGTCCCTGCTTGCCTGGGGACGAGGTGGGAGCTGGCCCAGTGCTGGCCCTGGGAAGGAGGCACAGGCCCTGGGCAGCTCTGAGCTGCGTCTGCTGGGCTGCGGCCCAGCCAGGTAGTGGCCGCAGAGGTGCAGGGAAAAGGTCGTGCCCCTGGCTCAGGGCAAGGCAGGGCCCCGGGGAAAAAACTCCACTTGCAGCTGGTGCCCCACAGCAGGGAGGAGCAGCAATTGCTGGCTAAGAGAGACTCTTGCCAAGGGCCTGCAGGGAGAGGACCCAGGGATGGGCTTTGGCGCTGCCCTGGGCCAGGGTGAGTTGGGATGTGGGGCTGGAATTGTAGCCTGGAAGGGTGGTGGGAGCATGGCCCGGTTTGGCGCAAGAAGCTGCGGCTGCCCCTGACTCCCTGCAAGTGTCCAAGGCCTGCTTGGACTGGGCTTCTGGTCCAGGAGGGATGGGATGGGGATATGATAGGGTGGGCCAGTGTGGGGTGGGGATGGAAGTGTGGGGCTGGGATGAAGTTTGTGAGGGGTGGGAATTGGAAGGGGGGGATGGGGTGGTTTGGGCTTTTGGGTGTAGCACTAGAGGGAGGGACAGCAGAGGGCCCTTTGGGCATGCTCTCGGTTCTTTAGTCATCTTGCGGCCTTGAAATGTCTTCTGGGCGGTTGCAGTGACTTGGGAAGGCTGAGGTCAAGGTGTAAAGCTGTGGAGGGCTGAGGTGAAGGGGCTGGGACTTTGGGCGTGTGAGGGAACCAGAAGAAAGAAAGGGGAAGGAAGGAAAGAAAGAGAGGAAAGATGCAAGACTTCTGGCAGGAGAGTTAGAAAGAAAGAAAGGGAATGAAAGGTGGAGGGAAGAGATGACTCAGAAAGATGGCAGTGTTTCGGCAGGCAGCTTTAGCATGTATGTGGGCAGAGCTGACTCTAGCTCCGAGGCCAAGGCTCTGTGGCGTGGGCAGCTTTGGGGGGGCGGCCATTGAGAGCTCTTTTCTCCCCTGTGGGCTGAGGCACTTGGCCTTGGCCTTGCCAAGGGCCCAGCAGCTGCCTGCCAAGGGGCCTTTTTCAGTGAGATGAGGAAGGGTGCTGCTGCAAGGCTGTCCTCAGCTGCTTTGCTGGCAGATATGCCTGAGGAATGGTTGTTGCTTTTGAGTTGCAGGTGCTGTGTATTTTCTGGTGAAAGGCTGGAGGGAGGAGAGCAGCTCGGCGGGGGGCGGAGTAATTTTTCTTGGTGCTTTGGTGGGGGTTGTTCTAATTTCTTTCCCTGTCAGCTGTGGGCGGAGCTCTGTAAATGTATCTTTCTCCTGGTCTGTGGCAGTGTGGAGGTGGCCAGGGGGCCTTCTTGGAGCTGTGTGCAGAGGAATCCAGTGAGTCCAGGCCAGGGCTGGTCAGTGGCCGGTCAGTTGTGTTGACTGGACGCAGCTGTGGACCTGCTTGCCTGTGAGCGTCTCCAGGGAATGGAAGACGGTGCTTCCATGGCTGTGGTGTCACAGAGAGGGGAACGCTGGGGCTGTGCCGCTCCTGCCTCGGGCCCAACAGTTGTGGCAGCAGCTGGAGTGGACGCAAGGCTGAGCCGAAGGGTGAGCGTTGCAGAAGGGCCTGGGCTGGGAGAGAGGCAGAGGGGTGGTGGAGATGAGGCAATCAGAGCCTGGCTGTCCCTGGGAGCAGTGTGCAAAGGGCTGCTGGAGCTGCGCAGCTCGGGGCTGTGAGCATTCCTGGGAGCCTGGTGAGTGGCGAGGCCCCTGGAGAGGAAGAAGCTTTTGCTGGTCTCCGCTGGAGCTGGCGTGGCCCAGCAGCAGCCGTTTCCTCGGGTGCTGTCCCTGCTTGCCTGGGGACGAGGTGGGAGCTGGCCCAGTGCTGGCCCTGGGAAGGAGGCACAGGCCCTGGGCAGCTCTGAGCTGCGTCTGCTGGGCTGCGGCCCAAGCCAGGTAGTGGCCGCAGAGGTGCAGGGAAAAGGTCGTGCCCCTGGCTCAGGGCAAGGCCAGGGCCCCGGGGAAAAAACTCCCTTGCAGCTGGTGCCCCACAGCAGGGAGGAGCAGCAATTGCTGGCTAAGAGAGACTCTTGCCAAGGCCTGCAGGGGAGGACCCAGGGATGGGCTTTGCGCTGCCCTGGGCCAGGGGTGAGTTGGGATGTGGGGCTGGAATTGTAGCCTGGAAGGGTGGTGGGAGCATGGCCCGGTTTGGCGCAAGAAGCTGCGGCTGCCCCGACTCCCTGCAAGTGTCCAAGGCCTGCTTGGACTGGGCTTCTGGTCCAGGAGGGATGGGATGGGGATATGATAGGGTGGGCCAGTGTGGGGTGGGGATGGAAGTGTGTGGCTGGGATGAAGTTTGTGAGGGGTGGGATTGGAAGGGGGGGATGGGGTGGTTTGGGCTTTTGGAGTGTAGCACTAGAGGGAGGACAGCAGAGGGCCCTTTGGGGATGCTCTCGGTTCTTGTAGTTGTCTTGCGGCCTTGAAATGTCTTCTGGGCGGTTGCAGTGGACTTGAGAAGGCTGAGGTCAAGGTGTAAAGCTGTGGAGGGCTGAGGTGAAGGGGCTGGGACTTTGGGAGTGTGAGGGAACAAGAAAAAAAAAAAAAGAAAGAAAGAAAAAAAAGAAAAAGAAAGAAAGAAAAGAAAGAAAGAAAGAAAGAAAGAAAGAAAGAAAGAAAGAAAAGAAAGAAAGAAAGAAAGAAAAGAAAAAAAAAAAAAAAGAAAAAAAAAAAAGAAAGAAAAAAAGAAAAAAGAAAAAAGAAAAAAAAAAAAGAAAGAAAAAAAAAGAAAAAAAAAGAAAGAAAGAAAAAAAAAAGAAAAAAGAAAAAGAAAGAAGAAAGAAAGAAAGAAAGAAACAAACAAGACAGGTGGTCAGTGTCTTCTGGCAGCAGCTTTAGACATGGAATATGGTGAAGGCAGAGCTGACTCTCAGCTTTCCGCAGTCGTCCAGAAGAGTGTCTGGGTGAAGCAAGTCTGGGGGCAGGCTTTCCGTGCCGGGGCGGCCAATTCAGAGTCTTTTCTCCCCTGTGGGCTGAGGCACTTGGCCTTGGCTAGCCTTGAAGGGCCTGCAGTGCTGCCAAGGGCTTTTTCAGTGAGATGAGGAAGGTGCTGCTGCAAGGCTGTCCTCAGTGCTTTGCTGCAGATAGCCTGAGGAATGGTTGTTGTTTGAGTTCAGGTGCTGTGTATTTTCTGGTGAAAGGCTGGAGGGAGGAGGCAGCTGTGCGGGGGGCGGAGTAATTTTCTTCTTGGTGCTTTGGTGGGGGTTGTTCTAATTTCTTTCCCTGACAGCTCTGGGTGGATCTGTAAATGTATCTATTCTCCTGGTCTGTGGCAGTGTGGAGGTGGCCAGGGGGCCTTCTTGGAGCTGTGTGCAGAGGAATCCAGGTGAGTCCAGGCCAGGCTGGTCAGTGGCCGGCAGTTGTGTTGACTGGACGCAGCTGTGGACGCTTGCCTGTGAGCGTCTCCAGGGAATGGAAGACCGGTGCTTCCATGGCTGTGGTGTCACAGAGGGGGAAAGCTGGGGCTTGCCGCTCCTGCCTCGGGCCCAACAGTTGTGGCAGCAGCTGGAGTGGACGCAAAGGCTGAGCCGAAGGGTGAGTGTTGCAGAAGGGCCTGGGCTGGGAGAGAGGCAGAGGGGTGGTGGAGATGAGGCAATCAGAGCCTGGCTGTCCCCTGGGAGCAGTGTGCAAGGCTGCTGGAGCTGCGGCAGCTCCGGGGCTGTGAGCATTCCCTGGGGAGCCTGGTGAGTGGCCGAGGCCCCTGGAGAGGAAGAAGCTTTTGCTGGTCTCCAGGCTGGAGCTGGCGTGGCCCAGCAGCAGCCGTTTCCTCGGGTGCTGTCCCTGCTTGCCTGGGGACGAGGTGGGAGCTGGCCCAGTGCTGGCCCTGGGAAGGAGGCACAGGCCCTGGGCAGCTCTGAGCTCTGGTCTGCGGCCCAAGCCAGGTAGTGGCCGCAGAGGTGCAGGGAAAAGGTCGTGCCCCTGGCTCAGGGCAAGGCCAGGGCCCCGGGGAAAAAACTCCACTTGCAGCTGGTGCCCCACAGCAGGGAGGAGCAGCAATTGCTGGCTAAGAGAGACTCTTGCCAAGGGCCTGCAGGGAGAGGACCAGGGATGGGCTTTGCGCTGCCCTGGGCCAGGGTGAGTTGGGATGTGGGCTGGAATTGTAGCCTGGAAGGGTGGGGGGAGCATGGCCCCGGTTTGGCGCAAGAAGCTGCGGCTGCCCCTGACTCCTGCAAGTGTCCAAGGCCTGCTTGGACTGGGCTTCTGGTCCAGGAGGGATGGGATGGGGATATGATAGGGTGGGCCAGTGTGGGGTGGGGATGGAAAGTGTGGGCTGGGATGAAGTTTGTGAGGGGTGGGATTGGAAGGGGGGGATGGGGTGGTTTGGGCTTTTGGGGTGTAGCATTAGAAGGAGAGACAGCAGAGGGCCCTTTGGGGATGCTCTCGGTTCTTGTAGTCATCTTGCGGCCTTGAAATGCCTTCTGGGCGGTTGCAGTGGACTTGGGAAGTCTGAGGTCAAGGTGTAAAGCTGTGGAGGGCTGAGGTGAAGGGGCTGGGACTTTGGGGTGTGAGGGAACCAAAATGAAAGAAGAGAAAGGACAGAAAAAGAAAAAAAAAAAAAAACAGAGCAGATGCTCAATGTCTTCTGGCAGGCAGCTTTAGACCATGGAATATGGTGGAGGCAGAGCTGACTCTCAGCTTTCCGCAGTCGTCCAGAAGAGTGCTCTGGGTAGCAGTCTGGGGGCAGGCTTTCCGTGCCGGGGCGGCCAATTCAGAGCTCTTTTCTCCCCTGTGGGCTGAGGCACTTGGCCTTGGCTTGCCTTGCCAAGGGCCCTGCAGCTGCCTGCCAAGGGGCTTTTTCAGTGAGATGAGGAGGTGCTGCTGCAAGGCTGTCCTCAAGCTGCTTTTGCTGCAGATATGCCTGAGGAATGGTTGTTGCTTTGAGTCTCAGGTGCTGTGTATTTTCTGGTGAAAGGCTGGAGGGAGGAGAGCAGCTGTGCGGGGGGCGGAGTAATTTTCTTCTTGGTGCTTTGGTGGGGGTTGTTCTAATTGCTTTCCCTGTCAGCTCTGGGCGGAGCTCTGTAAATGTATCTATTCTCCTGGTCTGTGGCAGTGTGGAGGTGGCCAGGGGGCCTTCTTGGAGCTGTGTGCAGAGGAATCCAGCTGAGTCCAGGCCAGGGCTGGTCAGTGGCCGGCCAGTTGTGTTGACTGGACGCAGCTGTGGACGCTTGCCTGTGAGCGTCTCCAGGGAATGGAAGACCGGTGCTTCCATGGCTGTGGTGTCACAGAGAGGGGAACGCTGGGGCTGTGCCGCTCCTGCCTCGGGCCAACAGTTGTGGCAGCAGCTGGAGTGGACGCAAAGGCTGAGCCGAAGGGTGAGCGTTGCAGAAGGGCCTGGGCTGGGAGAGAGGCAGAGGGGTGGTGGAGATGAGGCAATCAGAGCCTGGCTGTCCCTGGGAGCAGTGTGCCAAGGCTGCTGGAGCTGCGGCAGCCTCGGGGCTGTGAGCATTCCCTGGGGAGCTGGTGAGTGGCCGAGGCCCTGGAGAGGAAGAAGCTTTTGCTGGTCTCCGCTGGAGCTGGCGTGGCCCAGCAGCAGCCGTTTCCTCGGGTGCTGTCCCTGCTTGCCTGGGGACGAGGTGGGAGCTGGCCCAGTGCTGGCCCTGGGAAGGAGGCACAGGCCCTGGGCAGCTCTGAGCTGCGTCTGCTGGGCTGCGGCCCAAGCCAGGTAGTGGCCGCAGAGGTGCAGGGAAAAGGTCGTGCCCCTGGTCAGGGCAAGGCCAGGGCCCGGGGAAAAACTCCACTTGCAGCTGGTGCCCACAGCAGGGAGGAGCAGCAATTGCTGGCTAAGAGAGACTCTTGCCAAGGGCCTGCAGGGAGAGGACCAGGGATGGGCTTTGCGCTGCCCTGGGCCAGGGTGAGTTGGGATGTGGGGCTGGAATTGTAGCCTGGAAGGGTGGTGGGAGCATGGCCCGGTTTGGCGCAAGAAGCTGCGGCTGCCCTGACTCCTGCAAGTGTCCAAGGCCTGCTTGGACTGGGCTTCTGGTCCAGGAGGGATGGGATGGGGATATGATAGGGTGGGCCAGTGTGGGGTGGGGATGGAAGTGTGGGGCTGGGATGAAGTTTGTGAGGGGTGGGGATTGGAAGGGGGGGATGGGGTGGTTTGGGCTTTTGGAGTGTAGCACTAGAGGGAGGGACAGCAGAGGGCCTTTGGGGATGCTCTCGGTTCTTGTAGTGTCTTGCGGCCTTGAAATGTCTTCTGGGCGGTTGCAGTGGACTTGAGAAGGCTGAGGTCAAGGTGTAAAGCTGTGGAGGGCTGAGGTGAAGGGGCTGGGACTTTGGGAGTGTGAGGGAAAAGAAGAAAGAAAGAAAGAAAGAAAGAAAGAAAGAAAGAAAGAAAGAAAGAAAGAAAGAAAGAAAAGAAAGGAAGGAAAGAAAGGAAGAAAAGAAAGAAAGAAAGAAAAAAAGAAAGAAAGAAAGAAAGAAAGAAAAAAAGAAAGAAAGAAAGAAAGAAAGAAAGAAAGAAAGAAAGAAAGAAAGAAAGAAAGAAAGAAAGAAAGAAAAAAAAAAAGAAAGAAAGAACAGGTGGTCAGTGTCTTCTGGCAGGCAGCTTTAGACCATGGAATATGTTGGAGGCAGAGCTGACTCTCAGCTTTCCGCAGTCGTCCAGAAGAGTGCTCTGGGTGAAGCAGTCTGGGGGCAGGCTTTCTGTGCCGCGGGCGGCCAATTCAGAGCTCTTTTCTCCCCTGTGGGCTGAGGCACTTGGCCTTGGCCTTGGCCTTGCCAAGGGCCTGCAGCTGCCTGCCAAGGGGCCTTTTTCAGTGAGATGAGGAAGGTGCTGCTGCAAGGCTGTCCTCTAGTTGCTTTTGCTGCAGATATGCCTGAGGAATGGTTGTTGCTTTGAGTTGCAGGTGCTGTGTATTTTCTGGTGAAAGGCTGGAGGGAGGAGAGCAGCTGTGCGGGGGGCGGAGTAATTTTCTTCTTGGTGCTTTGGTGGGGGTTGTTCTAATTTCTTTCCCTGACAGCTCTGGGTGGATCTCTGTAAATGTATCTATTCTCCTGGTCTGTGGAAGTGTGGAGGTGGCCAGGGGGCCTTCTTGGAGCTGTGTGCAGAGGAATCCAGGTGAGTCCAGGCCAGGGCTGGTCAGTGGCCGGCCAGTTGTGTTGACTGGACGCAGCTGTGGACGCTTGCCTGTGAGCGTCTCCAGGGAATGGAAGACCGGTGCTTCCATGGCTGTGGTGTCACAGAGAGGGGAACGCTGGGGCTGTGCCGCTCCTGCCTCGGGCCCAACAGTTGTGGCAGCAGCTGGAGTGGATGCAAAGGCTGAGCCGAAGGGTGAGCGTTGCAGAAGGGCCTGGGCTGGGAGAGAGGCAGAGGGGTGGTGGAGATGAGGCAATCAGAGCCTGGCTGTCCCTGGGAGCAGTGTGCCAAGGCTGCTGGAGCTGCGGCAGCCTCGGGGCTGTGAGCATTCCTGGGGAGCCTGGTGAGTGGCCGAGGCCCCTGGAGAGGAAGAAGCTTTTGCTGGTCTCCGGCCTGGAGCTGGCGTGGCCCAGCAGCAGCCGTTTCCTCGGGTGCTGTCCCTGCTTGCCTGGGGACGAGGTGGGAGCTGGCCCAGTGCTGGCCCTGGGAAGGAGGCACAGGCCCTGGGCAGCTCTGAGCTGCGTCTGCTGGGCTGCGGCCCAAGCCAGGTAGTGGCCGCAGAGGTGCAGGGAAAAGGTCGTGCCCTGGCTCAGGGCAAGGCCAGGGCCCTGGGGAAAAAACTCCGCTTGCAGCTGGTGCCCCACAGCAGGGAGGAGCAGCAATTGCTGGCTAAGAGAGACTCTTGCCAAGGGCCTGCAGGGAGAGGACCCAGGGATGGGCTTTGCGCTGCCCTGGGCCAGGGTGAGTTGGGATGTGGGGCTGGAATTGTAGCCTGGAAGGGTGGTGGGAGCATGGCCCGGTTTGGCGCAAGAAGCTGCGGCTGCCCCTGACTCCCTGCAAGTGTCCAAGGCCTGCTTGGACTGGGCTTCTGGTCCAGGAGGGATGGGATGGGGATATGATAGGGTGGGCCAGTGTGGGGTGGGGATGGAAGTGTGGGGCTGGGATGAAGTTTGTGAGGGGTGGGAATTGGAAGGGGGGGATGGGGTGGTTTGGGCTTTTGGGGTGTAGCACTAGAGGGAGGGACAGCAGAGGGCCCTTTGGGCATGCTCTCGGTGCTTTTAGTCATCTTGCGGCCTTGAAATGTCTTCTGGGCGGTTGCAGTTGACTTGGGAAGGCTGAGGTCAAGGTGTAAAGCTGTGGAGGGCTGAGGTGAAGGGGCAGGGACTTTGGGCGTGTGAGGGAACCATGAAGAAAGAAAGGAAGGAAGAAAGAACAGAGCAGATGCTCAATGTCTTCTGGCAGGCAGCTTTAGACCATGGAATATGGTGGAGGCAGAGCTGACTCTCAGCTTTCCGCAGTCGTCCAGAAGAGTGCTGTGCGTGAAGCAGCCTGGGGCCAGGCTTTCCGTGCCTGGGGCGGCCAATTGAGAGCTCTTTTCTCCCCTGTGGGCTGAGGCACTTGGCCTTGGCCTTGCCAATGGCCCAGCAGCTGCCTGCCAAGGGGCCTTTTTCAGTGAGATGAGGAAGGTGCTGCTGCAAGGCTGTCCTCAAGCTGCTTTTGCTGCAGATATGCCTGAGGAATGGTTGTTGCTTTGAGTTGCAGGTGCTGTGTATTTTCTGGTGAAAGGCTGGAGGGAGGAGAGCAGCTCTGCGGGGGCCGGATTAGTTTTCTTCTTGGTGCTTTGGTGGGGGTTTTCTAATTTCTTTCCCTGTCAGCTGTGGGCGGAGCTCTGTAAATGTATCTGTTCTCTTGGTCTGTGGAGTGTGGAGGTGGCCAGGGGGCCTTCTTGGAGCTGTGTGCAGAGGAATCCAGGTGAGTCCAGGCCAGGGCTGGTCAGTGGCCGGTCAGTTGTGTTGAGTGGACGCAGCTGTGGACGCTTGCCTGTGAGCGTCTCCAGGGAATGGAAGACCGGTGCTTCCATGGCTGTGGTGTCACAGAGAGGGGAACGCTGGGGCTGTGCCGCTCCTGCCTCGGGCCCAACAGTTGTGGCAGCAGCTGGAGTGGACGCAAAGGCTGAGCCGAAGGGTGAGCGTTGCAGAAGGGCCTGGGCTGGGAGAGAGGCAGAGGGGTGGTGGAGATGAGGCAATCAGAGCCTGGCTGTCCCTGGGAGCAGTGTGCCAAGGCTGCTGGAGCTGCGGCAGCCTCGGGGCTGTGAGCATTCCCTGGGGAGCCTGGTGAGTGGCCGAGGCCCCTGGAGAGGAAGAAGCTTTTGCTGGTCTCCGGCCTGGAGCTGGCGTGGCCCAGCAGCAGCCGTTTCCTCGGGTGCTGTCCCTGCTTGCCTGGGGACGAGGTGGGAGCTGGCCCAGTGCTGGCCCTGGGAAGGAGGCACAGGCCCTGGGCAGCTCTGAGCTGCGTCTGCTGGGCTGCGGCCCAAGCCAGGTAGTGGCCGCAGAGGTGCAGGGAAAAGGTCGTGCCCCTGGCTCAGGGCAAGGCCAGGGCCCGGGGAAAAACTCCGCTTGCAGCTGGTGCCCCACAGCAGGGAGGAGCAGCAATTGCTGGCTAAGAGAGACTCTTGCCAAGGGCCTGCAGGGAGAGGACCCAGGGATGGGCTTTGCGCTGCCCTGGGCCAGGGTGAGTTGGGATGTGGGGCTGGAATTGTAGCCTGGAAGGGTGGTGGGAGCATGGCCCGGTTTGGCGCAAGAAGCTGCGGCTGCCCCTGACTCCCTGCAAGTGTCCAAGGCCTGCTTGGACTGGGCTTCTGGTCCAGGAGGGATGGGATGGGGATATGATAGGGTGGGCCAGTGTGGGGTGGGGATGGAAGTGTGGGGCTGGGATGAAGTTTGTGAGGGGTGGGGATTGGAAGGGGGGGATGGGGTGGTTTGGGCTTTTGGAGTGTAGCACTAGAGGGAGGGACAGCAGAGGGCCCTTTGGGGATGCTCTCGGTTCTTGTAGTTGTCTTGCGGCCTTGAAATGTCTTCTGGGCGGTTGCAGTGGACTTGAGAAGGCTGAGGTCAAGGTGTAAAGCTGTGGAGGGCTGAGGTGAAGGGGCTGGGACTTTGGGAGTGTGAGGGAACAAGAAAGAAAGAAAGAAAGAAAGAAAGAAAGAAAGAAAGAAAGAAAGAAAGAAAGAAAAAAAAAAAAAAAAAAAAGAAAGAAAGAAAGAAAGAAAGAAAGAAAGAAAGAAAGAAAGAAAGAAAGAAAGAAAAAAAAAGAAAGAAAGAAAGAAAGAAAGAAAGAAAGAAAGAAAGAAAGAAAGAAAGAAAGAAAGAAACAGGTGGTCAGTGTCTTCTGGCAGGCAGCTTTAGACCATGGAATATGGTGGAGGCAGAGCTGACTCTCAGCTTTCCGCAGTCGTCCAGAAGAGTGCTCTGGGTGAAGCAGTCTGGGGGCAGGCTTTCTGTGCCGCGGGCGGCCAATTCAGAGCTCTTTTCTCCCCTGTGGGCTGAGGCACTTGGCCTTGGCCTTGGCCTTGCCAAGGGCCCTGCAGCTGCCTGCCAAGGGGCCTTTTTCAGTGAGATGAGGAAGGTGCTGCTGCAAGGCTGTCCTCTAGTTGCTTTTGCTGCAGATATGCCTGAGGAATGGTTGTTGCTTTGAGTTGCAGGTGCTGTGTATTTTCTGGTGAAAGGCTGGAGGGAGGAGAGCAGCTGTGCGGGGGGCGGAGTAATTTTCTTCTTGGTGCTTTGGTGGGGGTTGTTCTAATTTCTTTCCCTGACAGCTCTGGGTGGATCTCTGTAAATGTATCTATTCTCCTGGTCTGTGGAAGTGTGGAGGTGGCCAGGGGGCCTTCTTGGAGCTGTGTGCAGAGGAATCCAGGTGAGTCCAGGCCAGGGCTGGTCAGTGGCCGGCCAGTTGTGTTGACTGGACGCAGCTGTGGACGCTTGCCTGTGAGCGTCTCCAGGGAATGGAAGACCGGTGCTTCCATGGCTGTGGTGTCACAGAGAGGGGAACGCTGGGGCTGTGCCGCTCCTGCCTCGGGCCCAACAGTTGTGGCAGCAGCTGGAGTGGATGCAAAGGCTGAGCCGAAGGGTGAGCGTTGCAGAAGGGCCTGGGCTGGGAGAGAGGCAGAGGGGTGGTGGAGATGAGGCAATCAGAGCCTGGCTGTCCCTGGGAGCAGTGTGCCAAGGCTGCTGGAGCTGCGGCAGCCTCGGGGCTGTGAGCATTCCCTGGGGAGCCTGGTGAGTGGCCGAGGCCCCTGGAGAGGAAGAAGCTTTTGCTGGTCTCCGGCCTGGAGCTGGCGTGGCCCAGCAGCAGCCGTTTCCTCGGGTGCTGTCCCTGCTTGCCTGGGGACGAGGTGGGAGCTGGCCCAGTGCTGGCCCTGGGAAGGAGGCACAGGCCCTGGGCAGCTCTGAGCTGCGTCTGCTGGGCTGCGGCCCAAGCCAGGTAGTGGCCGCAGAGGTGCAGGGAAAAGGTCGTGCCCCTGGCTCAGGGCAAGGCCAGGGCCCTGGGGAAAAAACTCCGCTTGCAGCTGGTGCCCCACAGCAGGGAGGAGCAGCAATTGCTGGCTAAGAGAGACTCTTGCCAAGGGCCTGCAGGGAGAGGACCCAGGGATGGGCTTTGCGCTGCCCTGGGCCAGGGTGAGTTGGGATGTGGGGCTGGAATTGTAGCCTGGAAGGGTGGTGGGAGCATGGCCCGGTTTGGCGCAAGAAGCTGCGGCTGCCCCTGACTCCCTGCAAGTGTCCAAGGCCTGCTTGGACTGGGCTTCTGGTCCAGGAGGGATGGGATGGGGATATGATAGGGTGGGCCAGTGTGGGGTGGGGATGGAAGTGTGGGGCTGGGATGAAGTTTGTGAGGGGTGGGAATTGGAAGGGGGGGATGGGGTGGTTTGGGCTTTTGGGGTGTAGCACTAGAGGGAGGGACAGCAGAGGGCCTTTGGGCATGCTCTCGGTGCTTTTAGTCATCTTGCGGCCTTGAAATGTCTTCTGGGCGGTTGCAGTTGACTTGGGAAGGCTGAGGTCAAGGTGTAAAGCTGTGGAGGGCTGAGGTGAAGGGGCAGGGACTTTGGGCGTGTGAGGGAACCATGAAGAAAGAAAGGAAGGAAGAAAGAACAGAGCAGATGCTCAATGTCTTCTGGCAGGCAGCTTTAGACCATGGAATATGGTGGAGGCAGAGCTGACTCTCAGCTTTCCGCAGTCGTCCAGAAGAGTGCTGTGCGTGAAGCAGCCTGGGGCCAGGCTTTCCGTGCCTGGGGCGGCCAATTGAGAGCTCTTTTCTCCCCTGTGGGCTGAGGCACTTGGCCTTGGCCTTGCCAATGGCCCAGCAGCTGCCTGCCAAGGGGCCTTTTTCAGTGAGATGAGGAAGGTGCTGCTGCAAGGCTGTCCTCAAGCTGCTTTTGCTGCAGATATGCCTGAGGAATGGTTGTTGCTTTGAGTTGCAGGTGCTGTGTATTTTCTGGTGAAAGGCTGGAGGGAGGAGAGCAGCTCTGCGGGGGCGGATTAGTTTTCTTCTTGGTGCTTTGGTGGGGGTTTTTCTAATTTCTTTCCCTGTCAGCTGTGGGCGGAGCTCTGTAAATGTATCTGTTCTCTTGGTCTGTGGAAGTGTGGAGGTGGCCAGGGGGCCTTCTTGGAGCTGTGTGCAGAGGAATCCAGGTGAGTCCAGGCCAGGGCTGGTCAGTGGCCGGTCAGTTGTGTTGAGTGGACGCAGCTGTGGACGCTTGCCTGTGAGCGTCTCCAGGGAATGGAAGACCGGTGCTTCCATGGCTGTGGTGTCACAGAGAGGGGAACGCTGGGGCTGTGCCGCTCCTGCCTCGGGCCCAACAGTTGTGGCAGCAGCTGGAGTGGACGCAAAGGCTGAGCCGAAGGGTGAGCGTTGCAGAAGGGCCTGGGCTGGGAGAGAGGCAGAGGGGTGGTGGAGATGAGGCAATCAGAGCCTGGCTGTCCCTGGGAGCAGTGTGCCAAGGCTGCTGGAGCTGCGGCAGCCTCGGGGCTGTGAGCATTCCCTGGGGAGCCTGGTGAGTGGCCGAGGCCCCTGGAGAGGAAGAAGCTTTTGCTGGTCTCCGGCCTGGAGCTGGCGTGGCCCAGCAGCAGCCGTTTCCTCGGGTGCTGTCCCTGCTTGCCTGGGGACGAGGTGGGAGCTGGCCCAGTGCTGGCCCTGGGAAGGAGGCACAGGCCCTGGGCAGCTCTGAGCTGCGTCTGCTGGGCTGCGGCCCAAGCCAGGTAGTGGCCGCAGAGGTGCAGGGAAAGGTCGTGCCCCTGGCTCAGGGCAAGGCCAGGGCCCGGGGAAAAAACTCCGCTTGCAGCTGGTGCCCCACAGCAGGGAGGAGCAGCAATTGCTGGCTAAGAGAGACTCTTGCCAAGGGCCTGCAGGGAGAGGACCCAGGGATGGGCTTTGCGCTGCCCTGGGCCAGGGTGAGTTGGGATGTGGGGCTGGAATTGTAGCCTGGAAGGGTGGTGGGAGCATGGCCCGGTTTGGCGCAAGAAGCTGCGGCTGCCCTGACTCCCTGCAAGTGTCCAAGGCCTGCTTGGACTGGGCTTCTGGTCCAGGAGGGATGGGATGGGGATATGATAGGGTGGGCCAGTGTGGGGTGGGGATGGAAGTGTGTGGCTGGGATGAAGTTTGTGAGGGGTGGGGATTGGAAGGGGGGGATGGGGTGGTTTGGGCTTTTGGAGTGTAGCACTAGAGGGAGGGACAGCAGAGGGCCTTTGGGGATGCTCTCGGTTCTTGTAGTTGTCTTGCGGCCTTGAAATGTCTTCTGGGCGGTTGCAGTGGACTTGAGAAGGCTGAGGTCAAGGTGTAAAGCTGTGGAGGGCTGAGGTGAAGGGGCTGGGACTTTGGGAGTGTGAGGGAACAAGAAGAAAGAAAGAAAGAAAGAAAGAAAGAAAGAAGAAGAAAGAAAGAAAGAAAGAAAGAAAGAAAGAAAGAAGAAAGAAAGAAAGAAAGAAAGAAGAAAGAAAGAAAGAAAGAAAGAAAGAAAGAAGAAAGAAAGAAAGAAGAAAGAAAGAAGAAAGAAAGAAAGAAAGAAAGAAAGAAAGAAAGAAAGAAAGAAAGAAAGAAAGAAAAAAAAAGAAAGAAAGAAAGAAAGAAACAGGTGGTCAGTGTCTTCTGGCAGGCAGCTTTAGACCATGGAATATGGTGGAGGCAGAGCTGACTCTCAGCTTTCCGCAGTCGTCCAGAAGAGTGCTCTGGGTGAAGCAGTCTGGGGGCAGGCTTTCTGTGCCGCGGGCGGCCAATTCAGAGCTCTTTTCTCCCCTGTGGGCTGAGGCACTTGGCTTGGCCTTGGCCTTGCCAAGGGCCCTGCAGCTGCCTGCCAAGGGGCCTTTTTCAGTGAGATGAGGAAGGTGCTGCTGCAAGGCTGTCCTCTAGTTGCTTTTGCTGCAGATATGCCTGAGGAATGGTTGTTGCTTTGAGTTGCAGGTGCTGTGTATTTTCTGGTGAAAGGCTGGAGGGAGGAGAGCAGCTGTGCGGGGGGCGGAGTAATTTTCTTCTTGGTGCTTTGGTGGGGGTTGTTCTAATTTCTTTCCCTGACAGCTCTGGGTGGATCTCTGTAAATGTATCTATTCTCCTGGTCTGTGGAAGTGTGGAGGTGGCCAGGGGGCCTTCTTGGAGCTGTGTGCAGAGGAATCCAGGTGAGTCCAGGCCAGGGCTGGTCAGTGGCCGGCCAGTTGTGTTGACTGGACGCAGCTGTGGACGCTTGCCTGTGAGCGTCTCCAGGGAATGGAAGACCGGTGCTTCCATGGCTGTGGTGTCACAGAGAGGGGAACGCTGGGGCTGTGCCGCTCCTGCCTCGGGCCCAACAGTTGTGGCAGCAGCTGGAGTGGATGCAAAGGCTGAGCCGAAGGGTGAGCGTTGCAGAAGGGCCTGGGCTGGGAGAGAGGCAGAGGGGTGGTGGAGATGAGGCAATCAGAGCCTGGCTGTCCCTGGGAGCAGTGTGCCAAGGCTGCTGGAGCTGCGGCAGCCTCGGGGCTGTGAGCATTCCCTGGGGAGCCTGGTGAGTGGCCGAGGCCCTGGAGAGGAAGAAGCTTTTGCTGGTCTCCGGCCTGGAGCTGGCGTGGCCCAGCAGCAGCCGTTTCCTCGGGTGCTGTCCCTGCTTGCCTGGGGACGAGGTGGGAGCTGGCCCAGTGCTGGCCCTGGGAAGGAGGCACAGGCCCTGGGCAGCTCTGAGCTGCGTCTGCTGGGCTGCGGCCCAAGCCAGGTAGTGGCCGCAGAGGTGCAGGGAAAGGTCGTGCCCCTGGCTCAGGGCAAGGCCAGGGCCCGGGGAAAAACTCCGCTTGCAGCTGGTGCCCCACAGCAGGGAGGAGCAGCAATTGCTGGCTAAGAGAGACTCTTGCCAAGGGCCTGCAGGGAGAGGACCCAGGGATGGGCTTTGCGCTGCCCTGGGCCAGGGTGAGTTGGGATGTGGGGCTGGAATTGTAGCCTGGAAGGGTGGTGGGAGCATGGCCCGGTTTGGCGCAAGAAGCTGCGGCTGCCCCTGACTCCCTGCAAGTGTCCAAGGCCTGCTTGGACTGGGCTTCTGGTCCAGGAGGGATGGGATGGGGATATGATAGGGTGGGCCAGTGTGGGGTGGGGATGGAAGTGTGGGGCTGGGATGAAGTTTGTGAGGGGTGGGAATTGGAAGGGGGGGATGGGGTGGTTTGGGCTTTTGGGGTGTAGCACTAGAGGGAGGGACAGCAGAGGGCCTTTGGGCATGCTCTCGGTGCTTTTAGTCATCTTGCGGCCTTGAAATGTCTTCTGGGCGGTTGCAGTTGACTTGGGAAGGCTGAGGTCAAGGTGTAAAGCTGTGGAGGGCTGAGGTGAAGGGGCAGGGACTTTGGGCGTGTGAGGGAACATGAAGAAAGAAAGGAAGGAAGAAAGAACAGAGCAGATGCTCAATGTCTTCTGGCAGGCAGCTTTAGACCATGGAATATGGTGGAGGCAGAGCTGACTCTCAGCTTTCCGCAGTCGTCCAGAAGAGTGCTGTGCGTGAAGCAGCCTGGGGCCAGGCTTTCCGTGCCTGGGGCGGCCAATTGAGAGCTCTTTTCTCCCCTGTGGGCTGAGGCACTTGGCCTTGGCCTTGCCAATGGCCCAGCAGCTGCCTGCCAAGGGGCCTTTTTCAGTGAGATGAGGAAGGTGCTGCTGCAAGGCTGTCCTCAAGCTGCTTTTGCTGCAGATATGCCTGAGGAATGGTTGTTGCTTTGAGTTGCAGGTGCTGTGTATTTTCTGGTGAAAGGCTGGAGGGAGGAGAGCAGCTCTGCGGGGGCCGGATTAGTTTTCTTCTTGGTGCTTTGGTGGGGGTTTTTCTAATTTCTTTCCCTGTCAGCTGTGGGCGGAGCTCTGTAAATGTATCTGTTCTCTTGGTCTGTGGCAGTGTGGAGGTGGCCAGGGGGCCTTCTTGGAGCTGTGTGCAGAGGAATCCAGGTGAGTCCAGGCCAGGGCTGGTCAGTGGCCGGTCAGTTGTGTTGAGTGGACGCAGCTGTGGACGCTTGCCTGTGAGCGTCTCCAGGGAATGGAAGACCGGTGCTTCCATGGCTGTGGTGTCACAGAGAGGGGAACGCTGGGGCTGTGCCGCTCCTGCCTCGGGCCCAACAGTTGTGGCAGCAGCTGGAGTGGACGCAAAGGCTGAGCTGAAGGGTGAGCGTTGCAGAAGGGCCTGGGCTGGGAGAGAGGCAGAGGGGTGGTGGAGATGAGGCATCAGAGCCTGGCTGTCCCTGGGAGCAGTGTGCCAAGGCTGCTGGAGCTGCGGCAGCCTCGGGGCTGTGAGCATTCCCTGGGGAGCCTGGTGAGTGGCCGAGGCCCCTGGAGAGGAAGAAGCTTTTGCTGGTCTCCGGCCTGGAGCTGGCGTGGCCCAGCAGCAGCCGTTTCCTCGGGTGCTGTCCCTGCTTGCCTGGGGACGAGGTGGGAGCTGGCCCAGTGCTGGCCCTGGGAAGGAGGCACAGGCCCTGGGCAGCTCTGAGCTGCGTCTGCTGGGCTGCGGCCCAAGCCAGGTAGTGGCCGCAGAGGTGCAGGGAAAAGGTCGTGCCCCTGGCTCAGGGCAAGGCCAGGGCCCCGGGGAAAAAACTCCGCTTGCAGCTGGTGCCCCACAGCAGGGAGGAGCAGCAATTGCTGGCTAAGAGAGACTCTTGCCAAGGGCCTGCAGGGAGAGGACCCAGGGATGGGCTTTGCGCTGCCCTGGGCCAGGGTGAGTTGGGATGTGGGGCTGGAATTGTAGCCTGGAAGGGTGGTGGGAGCATGGCCCGGTTTGGCGCAAGAAGCTGCGGCTGCCCCTGACTCCCTGCAAGTGTCCAAGGCCTGCTTGGACTGGGCTTCTGGTCCAGGAGGGATGGGATGGGGATATGATAGGGTGGGCCAGTGTGGGGTGGGGATGGAAGTGTGTGGTGGGATGAAGTTTGTGAGGGGTGGGGATTGGAAGGGGGGGATGGGGTGGTTTGGGCTTTTGGAGTGTAGCACTAGAGGGAGGGACAGCAGAGGGCCCTTTGGGGATGCTCTCGGTTCTGTAGTTGTCTTGCGGCCTTGAAATGTCTTCTGGGCGGTTGCAGTGGACTTGAGAAGGCTGAGGTCAAGGTGTAAAGCTGTGGAGGGCTGAGGTGAAGGGGCTGGGACTTTGGGAGTGTGAGGGAACAAGAAAGAAGAAGAAAGAAAGAAAGAAAGAAAGAAAAAAAGAAAAAAGAAAAAAAAGAAAGAAAGAAAAGAAAAAGAAAGAAAGAAAGAAAGAAAGAAGAAAGAAAAGAAAGAAAAGAAAGAAAGAAAGAAAGAAGAAAGAAAGAAAGAAAGAAAGAAGAAAGAAAGAAAGAAAGAAAGAAAGAAAGAAAGAAAGAAAGAAAGAAAGAAAGAAAGAAGAAAGAAAGAAAGAAAGAAAGAAAGAAAGAAAAAGAAAGAAAGAAAGAAAGAAGAAAGAAAGAAGAAAGAAAGAAAGAAAAGAAAGAAAGAAAGAAAGAAAGAAAGAAGAAAGAAAGAAAGAAAGAAAAGAAAGAAAGAAAGAAAGAAAGAAAGAAGAACAGATGGTCAGTGTCTTCTGGCAGGCAGCTTTAGACCATGGAATATGGTGGAGGCAGAGCTGACTCTCAGCTTTCCGCAGTCGTCCAGAAGAGTGTCTGGGTGAAGCAGTCTGGGGGCAGGCTTTCTGTGCCGGGGCGGCCAATTCAGAGCTCTTTTCTCCCCTGTGGGCTGAGGCACTTGGCTTGGCCTTGCCTTGCCAAGGGCCCTGCAGCTGCTGCCAAGGGGCCTTTTTCAGTGAGATGAGGAAGGTGCTGCTGCAAGGCTGTCCTCTAGTTGCTTTTGCTGCAGATATGCCTGAGGAATGGTTGTTGCTTTGAGTTCAGGTGCTGTGTATTTTCTGGTGAAAGGCTGGAGGGAGGAGAGCAGCTGTGCGGGGGGCGGAGTAATTTTCTTCTTGGTGCTTTGGTGGGGGTTGTTCTAATTTCTTTCCCTGACAGCTCTGGGTGGATCTCTGTAAATGTATCTATTCTCCTGGTCTGTGGAGTGTGGAGGTGGCCAGGGGGCTTCTTGGAGCTGTGTGCAGAGGAATCCAGGTGAGTCCAGGCCAGGGCTGGTCAGTGGCCGGCCAGTTGTGTTGACTGGACGCAGCTGTGGACGCTTGCCTGTGAGCGTCTCCAGGGAATGGAAGACCGGTGCTTCCATGGCTGTGGTGTCACAGAGAGGGGAACGCTGGGGCTGTGCCGCTCCTGCCTCGGGCCCAACAGTTGTGGCAGCAGCTGGAGTGGATGCAAAGGCTGAGCCGAAGGGTGAGCGTTGCAGAAGGGCCTGGGCTGGGAGAGAGGCAGAGGGGTGGTGGAGATGAGGCAATCAGAGCCTGGCTGTCCCTGGGAGCAGTGTGCCAAGGCTGCTGGGAGCTGCGGCAGCCTCGGGGCTGTGAGCATTCCCTGGGGAGCCTGGTGAGTGGCCGAGGCCCCTGGAGAGGAAGAAGCTTTTGCTGGTCTCCGGCCTGGAGCTGGCGTGGCCCAGCAGCAGCCGTTTCCTCGGGTGCTGTCCCTGCTTGCCTGGGGACGAGGTGGGAGCTGGCCCAGTGCTGGCCCTGGGAAGGAGGCACAGGCCCTGGGCAGCTCTGAGCTGCGTCTGCTGGGCTGCGGCCCCAAGCCAGGTAGTGGCGCAGAGGTGCAGGGAAAAGGTCGTGCCCCTGGCTCAGGGCAAGGCCAGGGCCCCGGGGAAAAACTCCGCTTGCAGCTGGTGCCCCACAGCAGGGAGGAGCAGCAATTGCTGGCTAAGAGAGACTCTTGCCAAGGGCCTGCAGGGAGAGGACCCAGGGATGGGCTTTTGCGCTGCCCTGGGCCAGGGTGAGTTGGGATGTGGGGCTGGAATTGTAGCCTGGAAGGGTGGTGGGAGCATGGCCGGTTTGGCGCAAGAAGCTGCGGCTGCCCTGACTCCTGCAAGTGTCCAAGGCCTGCTTGGACTGGGCTTCTGGTCCAGGAGGGATGGGATGGGGATATGATAGGGTGGGCCAGTGTGGGGTGGGGATGGAAGTGTGGGGCTGGGATGAAGTTTGTGAGGGGTGGGAATTGGAAGGGGGGGATGGGGTGGTTGGGCTTTTGGGGTGTAGCACTAGAGGGAGGGACAGCAGAGGGCCTTTGGGCATGCTCTCGGTGCTTTTAGTCATCTTGCGGCCTTGAAATGTTTCTGGGCGGTTGCAGTTGACTTGGAAGGCTGAGGTCAAGGTGTAAAGCTGTGGAGGGCTGAGGTGAAGGGGCAGGGACTTTGGGCGTGTGAGGGAACCATGAAGAAAGAAAGGAAGGAAGAAAGAACAGAGCAGATGCTCAATGTCTTCTGGCAGGCAGCTTTAGACCATGGAATATGGTGGAGGCAGAGCTGACTCTCAGCTTTCCGCAGTCGTCCAGAAGAGTGCTGTGCGTGAAGCAGCCTGGGGCAGGCTTTCCGTGCCTGGGCGGCCAATTGAGAGCTTTTTCTCCCCTGTGGGCTGAGGCACTTGGCCTTGGCTTGCCAATGGCCAGCAGCTGCCTGCAAGGGGCTTTTTTCAGTGAGATGAGGAAGGTGCTGCTGCAAGGCTGTCCTCAAGCTGCTTTGCTGCAGATATGCCTGAGGAATGGTTGTTGCTTTGAGTTGCAGGTGCTGTGTATTTTCTGGTGAAAGGCTGGAGGGAGGAGAGCAGCTCTGCGGGGGCGGATTAGTTTTCTTCTTGGTGCTTTGGTGGGGGTTTTCTAATTTCTTTCCCTGTCAGCTGTGGGCGGAGCTCTGTAAATGTATCTGTTCTCTTGGTCTGTGGCAGTGTGGAGGTGGCCAGGGGGCCTTCTTGGAGCTGTGTGCAGAGGAATCCAGGTGAGTCCAGGCCAGGGCTGGTCAGTGGCCGGTCAGTTGTGTTGATGGACGCAGCTGTGGACGCTTGCCTGTGAGCGTCTCCAGGGAATGGAAGACCGGTGCTTCATGGCTGTGGTGTCACAGAGAGGGGAACGCTGGGGCTGTGCCGCTCCTGCCTCGGGCCCAACAGTTGTGGCAGCAGCTGGAGTGGACGCAAAGGCTGAGCTGAAGGGTGAGCGTTGCAGAAGGGCCTGGGCTGGGAGAGAGGCAGAGGGGTGGTGGAGATGAGGCAATCAGAGCCTGGCTGTCCCTGGGAGCAGTGTGCCAAGGCTGCTGGAGCTGCGGCAGCCTCGGGCTGTGAGCATTCCTGGGGAGCCTGGTGAGTGGCCGAGGCCCTGGAGAGGAAGAAGCTTTGCTGGTCTCCGGCCTGGAGCTGGCGTGGCCCAGCAGCAGCCGTTTCCTCGGGTGCTGTCCCTGCTTGCCTGGGGACGAGGTGGGAGCTGGCCCAGTGCTGGCCTGGGAAGGAGGCACAGGCCTGGGCAGCTCTGAGCTGCGTCTGCTGGGCTGCGGCCAAGCCAGGTAGTGGCCGCAGAGGTGCAGGGAAAAGGTCGTGCCCCTGGCTCAGGGCAAGGCCAGGGCCCGGGGAAAAACTCCGCTTGCAGCTGGTGCCCCACAGAGGGAGGAGCAGCAATTGCTGGCTAAGAGAGACTCTTGCAAGGGCCTGCAGGGAGAGGACCCAGGGATGGGCTTTGCGCTGCCCTGGGCAGGGTGAGTTGGGATGTGGGGCTGGAATTGTAGCCTGGAAGGGTGGTGGGAGCATGGCCCGGTTTGGCGCAAGAAGCTGCGGCTGCCCTGACTCCCTGCAAGTGTCCAAGGCCTGCTTGGACTGGGCTTCTGGTCCAGGAGGGATGGGATGGGGATATGATAGGGTGGGCCAGTGTGGGGTGGGGATGGAAGTGTGGGGCTGGGATGAAGTTTGTGAGGGGTGGGGATTGGAAGGGGGGGATGGGGTGGTTTGGGCTTTTGGAGTGTAGCACTAGAGGGAGGGACAGCAGAGGGCCCTTTGGGGATGCTCTCGGTTCTGTATTGTCTTGCGGCCTTGAAATGTCTTCTGGGCGGTTGCAGTGGACTTGAGAAGGCTGAGGTCAAGGTGTAAAGCTGTGGAGGGCTGAGGTGAAGGGGCTGGACTTTGGGAGTGTGAGGGAACAAGAAAGAAAGAAAGAAAGAAAAGAAAGAAAGAAAGAAAGAAGAAAGAAAGAAAGAAAGAAAGAAAGAAAGAAAGAAAGAAGAAAGAAAGAAAGAAAGAAAGAAAAGAAAGAAAGAAAGAAAGAAAGAAAGAAAGAAGAAAGAAGAAAGAAAGAAAGAAAGAAGAAAGAAAGAAAGAAAGAAAGAAAGAAAGAAGAAAGAAAGAAAGAAAGAAAGAAAGAAAGAAAGAAGAAAGAAAGAAGAAAGAAAGAAAGAAGAAAGAAAGAAGAAAGAAGATGGTCAGTGTCTTCTGGCAGGCAGCTTTAGACATGGAATATGGTGAAGGCAGAGCTGACTCTCAGCTTTCCGCAGTCGTCCAGAAGAGTGCTCTGGGTGAAGCAGCCTGGGGGCAGGCTTTCCGGTGCCAGGGGCGGCCAATTCAGAGCTCTTTTCTCCCTGTGGGCTGAGGCACTTGGCCTTGGCCTTGCTTGCCAAGGGCCCTGCAGCTGCCTGCCAAGGGGCCTTTTTCAGTGAGATGAGGAAGGTGCTGCTGCAAGGCTGTCTCAGTGCTTTTGCTGCAGATATGCTGAGGAATGGTTGTTGCTTTGAGTTCAGGTGCTGTGTATTTTCTGGTGAAAGGCTGGAGGGAGGGAGCAGCTGTGCGGGGGCGAGTAATTTTCTTCTTGGTGCTTTGGTGGGGGTTGTTCTAATTTTTTCCCTGTCAGTCTGGGCGGAGCTCTGTAAATGTATCTATTTCCTGGTCTGTGGAAGTGTGGAGGTGGCCAGGGGGCCTTCTTGGAGCTGTGTGCAGAGGAATCCAGCTGAGTCCAGGCCAGGGCTGGTCAGTGGCCGGCCAGTGTGTTGACTGGACGCAGCTGTGGGCTTGCCTGTGAGCGTCTCAGGGAATGGAAGACCGGTGCTTCATGGTGTGGTGTCACAGAGAGGGGAAGCTGGGGCTGTGCGCTCTGCTCGGGCCAAAGTTGTGGCAGCAGCTGGAGTGGATGCAAAGGCTGAGCCAAGGGTGAGCGTTGCAGAAGGGCCTGGGCTGGGAGAGAGGCAGAGGGGTGGTGGAGATGAGGCAATCAGAGCCTGGCTGTCCTGGGAGAGTGTGCCAAGGCTGCTGGAGCTGCGGCAGCTTCGGGGCTGTGAGCATTCCCTGGGGAGCCTGGTGAGTGGCCAGGCCCTGGAGAGGAAGAAGCTTTTGCTGGTCTCCAGCCTGGAGCTGGCGTGGCCCAGCAGCAGCCGTTTCCTCGGGTGCTGTCCTGCTTGCCTGGGGACGAGGTGGGAGCTGGCCCAGTGCTGGCCTGGGAAGGAGGCACAGGCCTGGGCAGCTCTGAGCTGCGTCTGTGGGCTGCGGCCCAAGCAGGTAGTGGCGCAGAAGGTGCAGGGAAAAGGTCGTGCCCTGGCTCAGGGCAAGGCCAGGGCCCCGGGGAAAAAACTCACTTGCAGCTGGTGCCCACAGCAGGGAGGAGCAAGCAATTGCTGGCTAAGAGAGACTCTTGCAAGGGCCTGCAGGGAGAGGACCAGGGATGGGCTTTGCGCTGCCTGGGCCAGGGTGAGTTGGGATGTGGGGCTGAATTGTAGCCTGGAAGGGTGGTGGGAGCATGGCCGGTTTGGCGCAAGAAGCTGCGGCTTGCCTGACTCCCTGCAAGTGTCCAAAGGCTGCTTGGACTGGCTTCTGGTCCAGGAGGGATGGGATGGGGATATGATAGGGTGGGCAGTGTGGGGTGGGGATGGAAGTGTGGGGCTGGGATGAAGTTTGTGAGGGTGGGGATTGGAAGGGGGGGGATGGGGTGGTTTGGGCTTTTGGAGTGTAGCACTAGAGGGAGGGACAGCAGAGGGCCCTTTGGGGATGCTCTCGGTTCCTGTAGTTGTCTTGCGGCCTTGAAATGTCTTCTGGGCGGTTGCAGTGGACTTGAGAAGGCTGAGGTCAAGGTGTAAAGCTGTGGAGGGCTGAGGTGAAGGGGCTGGGACTTTGGGAGTGTGAGGGAAAAGAAAGAAAGAAAGAAAGAAAGAAGAAAGAAAGAAAGAAAGAAAGAAAGAAAGAAAGAAAGAAAGAAAAGAAAAGAAAGAAAGAAAGAAAGAAAAGAAAGAAAAAAGAAGAAAGAAAGAAAGAAGAAAGAAAGAAAAAGAAAGAAAGAAAGAAAGAAAGAAGAAAGAAAGAAAGAAGAAAGAAAGAAAGAAAGAAAGAAAGAAAGAAGAAAGAAAGAAAGAAAAGAAAGAAAGAAAGAAAGAAAAAGAAAGAAAGAAAGAAAGAAAGAAAGAAAAAGAAAGAAAGAAAGAAAGAAAGAAAGAAAGAAAGAGAAAGAAAAAGAAAGAAAGAAAGAAAAAGAAAGAAAGAAAGAAAGAAAGAAAAGAAAGAAAAAGAAAGAAAGAAAAAGAAAGAAAGAAAGAAAGAAGAAAGAAGAAAGAAAGAAAGAAAGAAAGAAAGAAAGAACAGATGGTCAGTGTCTTCTGGCAGGCAGCTTTAGACCATGGAATATGGTGGAGGCAGAGCTGACTCTCAGCTTTCCGCAGTCGTCCAGAAGAGTGCTCTGGGTGAAGCAGTCTGGGGGCAGGCTTTCTGTGCCGCGGGCGGCCAATTCAGAGCTCTTTTCTCCCCTGTGGGCTGAGGCACTTGGTCTTGGCCTTGGCCTTGCCAAGGGCCCTGCAGCTGCCTGCCAAGGGGCCTTTTTCAGTGAGATGAGGAAGGTGCTGCTGCAAGGCTGTCCTCTAGTTGCTTTTGCTGCAGATATGCCTGAGGAATGGTTGTTGCTTTGAGTTGCAGGTGCTGTGTATTTTCTGGTGAAAGGCTGGAGGGAGGAGAGCAGCTGTGCGGGGGGCAGAGTAATTTTCTTCTTGGTGCTTTGGTGGGGGTTGTTCTAATTTCTTTCCCTGACAGCTCTGGGTGGATCTCTGTAAATGTATCTATTCTCCTGGTCTGTGGAAGTGTGGAGGTGGCCAGGGGGCCTTCTTGGAGCTGTGTGCAGAGGAATCCAGGTGAGTCCAGGCCAGGGCTGGTCAGTGGCCGGCCAGTTGTGTTGACTGGACGCAGCTGTGGACGCTTGCCTGTGAGCGTCTCCAGGGAATGGAAGA
>JAJEOU010001090.1:0-26213 GCA_021534815.1 Acrocephalus arundinaceus
CCATTGGTTCAATGTGGCTCAATGTGCCAAAATGGATTTTGGTGCCATGGGGTTTCACTGTGTCAAAATGGACCCTTTGTTCCATGAGTTTGCAAAGTGTCACAGTTGACTCCTTAGTTCTGTGAGGCTCTGCCATCACCAAATATTCAAAATATCAGAATAAGGCTCCTTAAGACGAATTTCTATTTAGGAGGGTGTCATTTATTCAGCCCTGATGTCTAGTGAGGGATAACTCCTAACCTTATGTGGGCATGCAATTTTACATCTTGTTGCTCACATTTAGTCGCTTGAAGAATATTATATCTACCCCATTACCATAAAACCCACCATAAGTTCCAGATTCACTCCTTGCTTTTTCTATCACTGCATCCTTGAGTCAGATGTCTTCTTGTCTTCCAACTATTCTCACTGGAAAAGCCAGATCTGCATGCCTTGTTCCTGTGCTAAAAGTGAACAGGCACTGTAAAAAATTGAACTAAACACTTTGGTATCACAGCACAGTGTCACAATTGTTCCCAAGGCTTTGTGTGCCCAGGCAGAGGCAGGCAGGATGCAGAGCTGTCAGCAAAGGAAGGGCCAGCCAGGTGGGGCAGCCAGGGGATGACGACAGCCTGCAGGGACAGAGGCACAGGGCATGGACACCGTAGGACAGCCTGGGCTGGACAGGGCACAGGCATGGGCAGCAGCTGAAAGGCCCTGACACAGCCAACTCCTGCAGCACTTTGGCCATGGCTGCTGGGCCTGGGCCTGAGGCCAGCAGGGAACAAGTGACCCTGGCAGCAATGGGGCCTCCTTGCCTCCTTGTCCCTGCTCAGCAGCCTGCCAGGGGCCGCCCCATGGTGCTGCCCTTGGCATTGCACATCCCCAGATCCCAGTGGCCTGGGAAGAGCAAGGAGGGAGGGACAGGATGTTCATTGCCAGGGGCTGGGGCTCAGGCCTTGGCCCTTTGCATTCCTGAAACACATCCATGTTTGCTCAGCACCAGAGACACTTTTGCCTTGTTTTTCCCCACCTGTCAGCACTACCTGCAGTGTTCTGCTCAAACTGGAACCTGGGGACACTTACTCGGTCATATCCCTCACTGGGACCCATTAAAATTCAAGAAACTTTAAAGTTTGATTGTGACTTGAATCCTTGAGAGGTTTATTTAACTGGCTCTCCGGGACTGATGTTAAGGGACTCCGCACTAAACCTCCAAGAAGGTCATTATTGTCATTTTGCTGCATTTGTGCTGATGAGCTGGGCTGGGCTCTTGGCTTGGAGGTAGCTCCTGGCAACCAAGAAGAGCTTCAAAAAGACATTTCTCCTGAGGAGATGCTCCTCTCCCAGCCCAGCAGGGATGAGGGCACTGCCTACAGTTACCTGAGAGCAGCGAAGCAGACAGAGACTCAAGGAAACTAGAAGGACAATTCAGAGATTATTCATGGAGAAATCTTCACCACTTCTGACACAATAAGTCTTTGGCTGCAGGGATCTCCTAAAGCTGACCCAGGACAGCACTGACAGGACTGTAAGGATGGCTCTGCTGCCCTTTCTGGGTTGGGGGAGGATGTGTTCCAGAGCGGGGCTGCCCTGGGCACCGTCAGAGGGACAGGGCAGGACGGCTCCTGCTGCCAGGGACAGCTGCAGGGGCTGAAGCTGGGGGTGCAGCCAGGGGTGCCCAGGGCTGTGGTGCAGAGCAGCTCCTGCAGCCCTGAGGGCTCTTGGCCAGGCCAGGGGATCTGCCACCTGCCAGGGGCAGCTCTCAGCCTGCCTGGGAGCTCCCCATGTCACTGTGGGGAGAAGATGGAGGTGGAAGGAGTCACCCCCACCAGGGCAGATTCCTCCTGCAGTGGAGATGTGTCTGCACGGCCAGGGCTGCTCTCAGCTTTCTCATAAAGGGAAGGGAAAGGGGCTGTCAGCTTTGCCTGTGTCGCTGAGATACCTGCACTGTCACCCTGGGGATCAGCTGATCTGCCTCAAAGCTCCCTCAGAAAGTGCCTCCTCAGCGTCCTCTTCCTACGGATAGCACAAGCAGAACCTTGGCTTGCAGCATCTCTTTTTATCTGAGCTGCCTTCAAGGCTTTGCTGCAAGGGAGATGCTTCTGGGCAATGCCCTTTACTGGGTGGGGTGTACAGGGAAGACTTGAGCCCCCAGGGCTGGGCTGGGCTCTGGGAGCACTGGCAATGACAAGGCAGGGATAGAGAGAAACATCTCCCAGTAGGCACAACTACTGGCAGCAGAGAGCCAAACCAATCCTGGATATCACTTCCTTTTTAGCAACACAGAAAAAAGAAGCAGAGAACATTTAAGGGAAATTTATTTTGAAACCAGAGCCTTCAAAAAGTCTATATATTTTTTATGTACGTTTTAAGTTCTATCACCCTGAAATAGAGATAGGTGAAATGAACAAATGGCACCTGTGTGAGTACCAGAAGGTCTAAATGCAATGGGGCAGAGGGAGCTTTCTTTTCCCTCTGGGCTCCCCAGTGTTCAGGCTGAGAGCAATGCTGAAGATGAGGCACTAACTCAGCCGCAAAAACCCAAACTCAAAAACTTTTAGCAAAATTCCCTCACAGGAAGAGAAGTAATTTTAAGAGGATTCATAATACAATATAAAGGATAGAGTCAAGTTAGTTAGTCCCACATTGTCAATGTCTTCTTTCAACAGTCCACAATGCCCAGAGTGAAGAAATGTCCAACAGCAGCTCCATCAGCCACTTCCTCCTGCTGGCATTGGCAGACATGCGGCAGCTGCAGCTCCTGCACTTCTGCCTCTTCCTGGGCATCTCCCTGGCTGCCCTCCTGGGCAACGGCCTCATCATCAGCGCCGTAGCCTGCGGCCACCTCCTGCACAGCCCCATGTTCTTCTTCCTGCTCAACCTGGCCCTCACCGACCTGGGCTCCATCTGCACCACTGTCCCCAAAGCCATGCACAATTCCCTCTGGGACACAAGGAACATCTCCTACTCAGGATGTGCTGCACAGCTCTTTTTCTTTCTCTTCTTCATCGGATCAGAGTTTTCCCTGCTGACCATCATGTGCTACGACCGCTACGTGTCCATCTGCAAACCCCTGCACTACGGGACCCTCCTGGGCAGCAGAGCTTGTGCCCACATGGCAGCAGCTGCCTGGGCCAGTGCCTTTCTCAATGCTCTCATGCACACGGCAAATACATTTTCCCTGCCCCTGTGCCACAGCAATGCCCTGGGCCAGTTCTTCTGTGAAATCCCACACATCCTCAAGCTCTCCTGCTCTAAGTCCTACGTCAGGGAACTTGGGCTCATTGCAATTAGTGTCTGTTTAGGTCTTGGATGTTTTGTGTTCATTGTTTTCTCCTACGTGCAGATTATCAGGGCTGTGCTGAGGATCCCCTCTGAGCAAGGACAGCACAAAGCCTTTTCCACCTGCCTCCCTCACCTGGCCGTGCTTTTCCTGTTCATCAGCACTTGTATATTCGCCTACCTGAAGCCCCCCTCCATCTCATCCCCATCCCTGGATCTGTCACTGTCAGTTCTGTACTCGGTGGTGCCTCCAGCCCTGAACCCCCTCATCTACAGCCTGAGGAACCAGGAGCTCAAGGCTGCAGTGAGGAGACTGATGACTGGATGTGTTCAGGAACATTAAACTTCTGGCCAATTTCCGCAAATACTTGTAATAAATGTCATCTTTGACACTTCTTGTTTATTTCATTTTGGAGGTCTGTTTTATTTGTTTTATTTTTTTAATATTGTCCACAATGAAATGTCTTTGCCATTTCTCATTTGGTTTTACTCCCCCTCCCCTATGGCCACAGACTGTGTCAATGAGGGGCTGCACTCTTGGTGGCTTTAAAGCAACTAAAGGATCTCCCACCCAAGTTTTCTGCAGAGATCCCCCTTTGGTTCCCTTCTCTGCAGCTGCAGCAGCAATGTCTGTGTGCAGAGCTGGGGGCAGATCAGTGCTGGCACAGCAGCTATGCCCAGCAGCAGCAGCAGCAGCCCTTGGTGTTGTCAGTGCTGCTGCCGTGGCCCTGCCCCGCTGCCCTGCTGGCCCTGGTGTTGCTGTAGGGCCTGAGTGCTCTCGGGGCCGGGCACAGTGCTGGGGGTGGCAGTGCCGTGGCTGCAGCAGGGACAGGCCATGGGCACTGCTGGGGCAGCGCTGACGCCTCAGGCCAGGGCCTGGGGGCTGCAGGCTCCTTGCCCAGGCTCTCTCCAGAACACTTTGCCCAGGCCAATGCTGAGCACAGAAAAGCCCCGGGAGCAGCCCCAGGCCGGCCGTGGGCAGGCTGGGGGCAAACAGCATGGCTGGGGCTCTGCAAGGTGCCTGGGGGAGACAAGTGGAAGGAGCAGCAGAGCAGGGGCTGATCCATCCCCACTGCGCTGGACACCCCAGGGCAGCGTCCCACAGCGTCCTCATGCACCTGCCAACAACATCCCCCCTCTGCAGCCCTGGCCTCTCCCCCAGCTCACACAGGTGCCGCGTCCTTGCAGGCACAGACACGGCAGCACTGCCTCAGGAGCCCCTGTTTGCACTGCCCAGAGCAGGCGTCAGCACCCCCATGGTTTTGGTGTGGGGAGATGAAGCTGAGGGAGCACAAATGCCATCAGCCCCTGAGGCCAGGAAGAGCTGGGGGACAGCAGGGAAACCACTCAGGTTTGTGGTGGCCTCTGAAGTCACACAGAAAGTTTGTTCCCATCAGCTGGGAGTTTCCTGTGTCACTGCAGATGTTGTTTCTCAGAGCCAGGGCTGCCTGGCAGCCACCCCGAAACTGTCCTGACCATTTCCTTTCTTTTACCTTGGTTGTCTTTACTCTTCCTGCAACAGTTTTTTTCTTCTTGCCCCCCCCCCGTTCCCTCCCCTGCAAACAGCCCAACCCTGGTTTCCCTGCCTTCTCTGCCCCCACTCCCCATTTCAGTTCCTGAGTGGGCACCCTGGGAACGTCCCTTGGGGAGCAGGATCATCCTCCAAGTGCTGCAGGAATTGTCTGCAGGCTCCTGCAGTGCCTCGTGCTGCTCCCTTGCCAGAGGCACCATAGGCCAGGGGGCCCATCTGGGCTGGTGTGTCTGGCTGTGGGGCTCCCTGTTGTGGGCAATGAGGAGGAGCTGCAGAGGCTCTGCAGGACAGACAGGATGGGCTCTGGGGCTGTGAGGAGAAGCTGAGGGACCTGGGCTGCTGGACCTTGTGAAGAGGAGGCCCAGTACTCATCCTGCAACTGCTGCAAGGGTGGTTTCAGAGAATCCCAGAATCAGCAAGGTTGGAAAAGTCCTTGGACATCACCAAGTCCAACCTGGGCCCTGACACTGCTTTGTGTCTTCTGAGCCTCCTCTTCTGCCAGATAAACAACTCCACCTCCCTCTGCCACTCCTCACAGGACTTGTGTTCCAGACCCCTCACCAGCCTTGTTTCCCTTCTCTGGACATGCTCCAGCTCCTCCTTGTCCTTTTTTTATTTGGCACCCAGAACTGGACACAGAGGTGCTGTCCAACCAGTGCCGAGCACAGGGGAAGAATCACTGCCCTGCTGCTGCTGGCCACACTGTTCCTGATGCAGCCCAGGAGCCATTGGCCTTCTTGGCCTCCTGGGCACACTGCTGCCTCATGTCCAGCCTGTGTCCATCAGTGTCTCCAGGTCCCTTTCTGCCTGGCTGCTGTCCAGCCACTCTGTCTCCAGCCGGTAGTGCTGCAGGGGTTGTTGTGGCCAAAGTGCAGAACCTGGCACTTGGACTTTTTAAACATGACATTGTTGGATTTGGGCCCTGGATCCAGCCTTTCCAGGGCCCTGTGCAGAGCCTTCCTGCCCTCCAGTAGATCAACTCGCAGCCAACTTGGTATTAACATGATTGCATAAGGCCCTAAAGTGTCACAATGGTCTCCATGATTGTATGAGGCCTCTCAGTGTCACAATGTCCCTTTGCATCCATGGGACCCTTTGGTTTCACAAAATCCCCTGATCCTTGGGTCTCTCAGTGTCACAATGTCCCTTTGCATCCATGGGACCCTTTGGTTTCACAAAATCCCCTGATCCTTGGGTCTCGCAGTGTCACAATGTCACTTTGGCCCCCAAGGCCCTGCAAGGTCACAATGGATCCTTGGTTCCATGAGGTCTGGCAGTACAGAAATGGTCTCCTTGCTTCCACAAGTCACAATGGCCTCTTGCTCCCAAGGGGCACCACATTGTCAAACATATTTCCCTCATTCCACGAGTCCCTGAGGAGCAACCCTGGCCCCTTGGTTCCATGGAGACCTGCAGTGTCACAGTGGCCCCATCATGACACCAGGTCCTGTTCTGTCCCAATGCTCTGCAGGGTTCCATAAGACCCTGCAGTGTCACAGGGGCCTCTTGGTTCCATCAGGCCTCAGAGGGCCACCATGAATTCCTTGGTGCTGCAGTGTCACACTGGAGCCCTGGTCACGCAAGATCCTGCAGTGTCACCAGCAACCCTTGGTTCCATGGGGCACTCCAGGGTCACAATTGTTCCCTCAGTTCCAAGTCCTGGCAAGGAAACACTGGCCCCTGGATTCCATTGGGCCCCAGGGTCTCCCAAGGCTCTCCTTGGTTCCGCAGTGGCACAATGGCCCCTTGGTTCAACAAGGCCCCACAGGGTCACCGTGGCCTCTGTGGTTCCACCAGGCCCCAGAGTGTCACCATTGACTCCTTGTTTCCATTCAGCCCCACAGTGTCACAATGGCCCCTTGGCTCTCTGGTGCCATGTCATACACAGTGTCACTCTGGTCCTTTTAGTGCCACCAGGCCTTGCAATTTCACAAGGGCCCAGTTCCATCCTCCTGCGGGGCTCAGGGCATGTTGCTGGCCATGGCCAGCCCTGCGCGGCCTCTCTGCTGGCCCAGAGCCTGGCAGAGCCCAGGGCAGGGCTGTCTGTGCAGGCCCACAGGTGTTCCGGGCTGTGCAGGAGCTGGCAGAGGCTGCCCAGCAGGGAGGCCATGGGGCACAGAGCCCCAAGGCTGCTGTGGGCACCACGGCACAGGGGCCCTTCCCAGCCGCAATGCTCCTGTCCTGCCCTGGGCCTGCACAGGGGCTGTGGCATTATGGCTGGGCCAGCGCCGCACAAAGGGGCCACACAGCCACTGCCGGGGCTGACAGCAAGGTCAGGCACACACAAGGAATTGCTGGGTATTGCCTGCAATGCTGGGCAGGCCTGACTGTGCCAAAGGCACAGCTCAGCTGCCCTTGGTGGCTGCAGGAAAAATCCAGAGCCCAAAGAGCCTCCATGGCTGTGCTGGAGACCAAGGCTGGAGGAGGGAAAGGCAGGGCTGCTGTGGGATGGGGAGGGGATTGAATTCCAGCACACACCTCAGTTCTCTGATGATCCCGGCTCCATGCTGGTCCCTGTTTCAGACTGGAGCAGAGCAGATGTCAATGGGACAGGAGCCCTGTGGGGCTGTCAGGGACCTGCAGTTTGCAAGGTGCTCTGCTCTCCCTCAGCTCCTCTCTGAGAGATGCCAATCCCAGCTCAGCACCTCAAGGCACAAGTGGCACTGCCTGTTCATGGGCACACAACTGATGTCTGCCTGGAAAGAAGCACAGGTTTTATTTTCTGGGAGTTTCATAATATACAAGCAAATTTTTATTTTCTGGGTCACTTAAGTCATTTTAAGAAGTGGCAGTTTTCCCACCAGGAAGAGGAATTTCCTGGATCTACTCGATTCTTCTACTGATGGCAGGATGATACCGGTCTTCCATTCTACCTTTTTCACCAACATGCAATCTAATGTGTCATGACCCTCTTTGTTCAGGAGGTTCCAGCTCTCCTCTTTAAATGGCCATGTCTAAGGACATCTCTTCATTTAGAGCAGCTGGATCTATGTCCTTCCTGTTGCTCTCAGATGGATGAACTTGGACCTCCCTCCACAGCCAGAACAGAGCTTCCTTGTCCCAGGAAGTCCCTTGCATTGCAGGGATGAAGGAAACAAGTGCTTTGAGTGTGAGAAGAGCTTCAGCCAGAGCAACAACCTGATCTGCCACCAGATGATCCACACTGGGGAATGCCCCTATGAGTGCGGGAAATGTGGGAAAGGCTTCAGCTGCAGCTCCAACCTTGTCACCCACCAATGCATCCACACTGGGGAGAGGCCCTACAAGTGTCCCGAGTGTGGGAAGAGGTTTCAGACCAGCTCCAATCTCCTCGTGCACCAGCAGATTCACACAGAGAGGAGAGGTCCTTCTGCTGCCCCAACTGCAGGTCGGGCTTCAAGCACAACTCCACCCTCATCACCCCCTGGCACATCCACACCAGAAAGAGGCCCTACAAGAGTCCCCAGTGTGGGAAGAGATTTTCCAGGAGCTCCGCCTTGAGCCAACACCAACGGAGGCACCGGTAAGGGAAGCCCTGCAAGACTGTGGGAAGAGCTTCGTGCGCTGCTCAAACTTCAACCTGCATAGAAGGATCCACAAGGGGAAGAGGCCTGGTGACTCACATTTCCCATGATCCACCTTGGGAAGTGGCTGGTGGTTCTTTTAGTTTGCCTCTAATTATTTTTTGATTTATCTTCATCTTTTTAAAACACACAGAATGTGGGTACAAAGGAACAAACTCATCAAAGGCATCTAAAGCCTCAGTTTTTTCTTTGTTTTGGTGGGGATCTGAGATTTGGGAGATACTTGGGAGGGTTTGGGAGTTTGGGGGATATTTGGTGTAGTTGTCTCCATTTCATGGCATTCAAAGAGATGATTATGTATTTGATAAGTGTAGATAAGTGATTCTCCTGTTGGTTAGTTCCTGTTATCTCCCCAATATTTGGTTTGGTTGGTTTTACCCTAGGCTTTCCCTTTGCCTGCCCTCTTGTCCATCATTCCCCAGACCCACCTGTTACCTCATTCCCATGATGTCAAACCTTCCCTGTTGGCTCTCTCTCTTGCAGCAGCCTTTGCAGAACAAAGATCTCCAAGAGAGAGCCTTCTCTGACTCTCCCTTCGAGCCCAGATGCTGACGATATCCAGGGCCCGCAGAGAGCAGAAGGCAGCTCTGCTCTGCCCCGTTCCTGAGACTGCTCGCAGCCCCAGCACGGCCACTCCTGACCACGTGGCTGCAGTGAGAGCTGGCCGGGCTTCACCGGACCCCAGCGTCCAGTGTGTTCTATCTGTCACCTCCAAACCACTCAGTGCCACTGAAAACTACTCAATCCCACCCCAAAATGACTCCATTGCACAGCCCCTCAGGGTGGAATAGGGTTGGAAGGGGTTTGGGCAAATTGTGCTGCAAATCAGGAGGGGTGAGATGGGAATTGGGTGGGGCGGGATTGGTGGGATGGGGATTGGGAGGGGTGGGATGGGTGAAATAGGGCTTGGGATGGGGGTTTTTATGTCCAAGAGGGGTGGGATGGGTTTGGGTGGGGATTGGGATGATTTGGTGAAGTCTGGAATGAGACAGCTGAAAGCTGGGAATGATGAAGAGAGAGGGAACCATTTCTGAGAGAGTTTTTAGGTATTCCACAATCTTGAAGGGATTTTGGTGCATCCCACGTTTCTGAGGTGGTTTTGGGATGGTCACTGCCCCAGCCCCTGGCCCTGCAGCCTCTGGTCCAGCCCCAAAGTGGCTGCCAAGCCCATGGCACCCCAAAAACCCCAACTGTGAGAGGGACCAGGGCAGGTAAAGGCTGTGACACAGGTGTGACACTGACACGTCCCATGGCCCCAGAGCTCACAGCAGCTGAGATGGTGCTGGATCCCAGGCCCTGACTGTGGATCTCTCTCTCTCCTCTTCTCATGACTTCCTCTTCTGAAAATCCACATAGGCAGCACAGACAGCACAGTGAAGACACCAGAGTGAGGCGACACTCATGAAACCAAGGGTGCAGTGTGTCACAGTGCTGACTCATTGGACACAGGAGACCATAGGCATGGAATGGAACTGCATGGAACCGAAGCTCTGAAGGGACACAGTGGTGTCCCATGGAACTGAAGAGACAATAGTGAGGCTCTGGAATCTCATGGAACTACAGCTCAACTATTTCACAGCAGGGCCTCATGGAAGGCAGGAGACCAGAAGGAGGCTAAGGAACCGCACGGAACCAAGGGTCCAACTGACACAGCAGTACAGCATGTAACCCAAGAGACCATGATGACGCTGGGGAATCTCATGAAACCAAGGCTTCCATGTGACACAGAGGGACCTCCTGCTTTGCCAGAGACCTTTGTGAGACTGTGGAACCAGAGTGGCACCAAGGTTCCCCTGGGACCTGACAGAACCTCATGGAAGCAAGGGACCATTGCGGCCCTACGGAACCACCGGCTGCAGGTGGATCTTCTGCTTCCTCCTGGGATACAGCTAGACAAGAAAGCCTGAGTCATTTTTCCCACTAGTCTGGCTGTGTTGATGGCATGGAGGGTATTTAGGGAGACTCCCCACACCCCTGCCTCCACTCCTGGGAGCTGGGACACAGGGTGGGGTACTGATATCTCCCCCCCCACACACTAGATCAGACTGTTCCAAGCCCCCTCCAGTCTGGCCTTGAACACTGATATGGTTGGGGCATGCACAGCCTCACTGGGCAATCTGAGCCAGGCTCTCACCACCCTCACAGGATAGAATTTCTGCCAGATATCCAGCCCAAATATGCCTCTTTCTGTTTGTACCCATTAGTCCTTGTCCTATCGCTCCTGTTCCTGACAAGAAGTCCCTCTGCAGTTCCCTGGAGGCTCCTTCAGATCCTGCAAGGTGCTGTGAGGTCTCCACACAACCTTGTCTTCTCCAGGCTCAATAGCCCCAAATTTCTCAGCCTGCCTTGGTGAGAGAGGTGTTCCCATGCTCAACTTTGTGCCCCCTCTGCACTTGGTCCAACAGTTCCATGTTCTTCTTCTAATGGGGGCCCAGACCTTTGTGCAGGACTCCAGGGGGGTCTCACAAGAGCAGAGAAGAAGGAGAGAATCCCCTCCCTGGAGCTGCTGGCCACACGCCTTTGGATGCAGCCCAGGGCTCTGTTGGTTCCCAGCTCCCCCATCAGCCCCAGGTCCTTGTCCAGAGGCTGCTCTCAGTCCCTGCTCTGCCCAGCCTGTCACTGGGTTTGGCATTGCAGCCTCCCAGGTGCAGGACCGTGCCCTTGGCTGAATTCCTGAGCTTTGCCTGGGCCCAGCTCTCCAGCCTGTCCAGGTGTCTCTGGGTCCATCCCTTTTCCCCACCCACAGAGCTCGGGCTCATCACAGAATGGGCTGGGGCTGTCCCCATCCCACTGCCCACGGCACCCACAGAGCTGTGGGACAGCATCGGCCCCAGCACCCACCCCTGAGGGCTCCCTCTGGTCACTGCTCCCCATGGGGACAAGGAGCCACTGACCACAACTCTCTGCCTGCAGCCATCCAGCCAGGCCTGGATGCACCCAGTGCTCCATCCATCCCATCCAGGTCTCTCCAAGGTAGAGGCAAGGATGTCCTAGGGGACAAGGCTTTCCCTCAGTCCAGGCACACGAGGTCAGTTGCTCTGCCCCACCAACCCCATCCACCAACACTGCAGCCCTGGCATTGAAGGTCACCAAATTTGGAAAGTGAAACCCAGAGAGAAGCACCAGACTCCTCCAAAGGAGAGACTTGAGATGATTTTCCTCTCTTGAAGGAAAATGCAACCTCTGAAACCATCTGGAGCTTTCTCAAGCACTGCCTGGAGTCTTGGTCTCTGATTCAGGGACCTGAAATCCAGGGTTGGAGCCCCAGATTCTTCCAGAGATGAAGACTGGAATGTTATTTTCCTTTTACAGGAATTTGCAGACTCCTCCCAGGCATCTCCAGGAATGTTTTCCCATTTCCTCAAGGGAGATCTCAGGGAGCAGCTCCACATTCACCCAAAGGAATTACCCCAGGTGTTCCTTCTTTTCTTTTGCATCCTGGATCTTCCAAGATCCATGTGAGTCTCCCCACAGGCATCTGCTGGAGTCTTTTCACATCTCTTCTAAGTACCTGAGATGCCAGGTAGAAGCTCCAGACCTTTCAAGGGCAGCTACCTCAGATGATTTTTACCCTCTTGCGGGAAACTGTATCCTCCTGGATCTGACCTGCGAGTCCTGCCAGGATTCTCCTGGAGTCTTTTGAGCTCTCATTTTGGCACCTGAGTTGATAACCAGAACCCCACAATCTTCCAGGGAAGGTTTCCAATATTTTTTTTCTACTTTAGAGTTACGTTTTTGTTCTGGAATCCACCCAGGTATGTCCCAGAGTCTTCACATGTCATTAAACAGGCTGAGATCTCAGGAAGTAGCCCCAGATTCCTTTAAGGAAGCTTCCCGTGATGTTTTTGCTCATTTGGAAGTATTTCTCTATGACAGCATGCACTGGAGACTCCTCCTGGCATCTGACAGAGTCTTTTCCTGTCAGGTTTAGGCACTTAATATTGCAGGTAGCAGCCCCAGACTGCTCCAAGACAGGTACCTGAGGTGACTTTTGTCTTCTTGTGGAAATTGGATGTTGTGTGATCTACCTGACATTGATCCAAGGAATCTCCAGAGTCTTAACCTCTGACAAAAATGTAAAGCAGCCCCAGATTGCTCCAGGAAAGCTGACCTTGATCAATTTGTGCTTTTGCAGTGAACCTGCATATTCCAGGACCTCCCAGAGACTCCTCCCCGACATCTCCTGGAGTCTTTGACATACAGAGGTCTCAGGAGCTGAGATCCCGGGTAGCAGCCCCAGAGGGCTCCAGGGAAGCTGCCTAAAGGGGATTTTGTGCCAGGAAAGAGGGAGCTGTGCAGGCCTGCAGGAGCACAGAGGCAGCCCTGCTGTGGCAAGTCAGGAAAAGCTGAATGTGGCTCCTCTTGTGCCTGGGTGCGTCTGTGTCTCATTGGGCACCTTGAGGAGCAGCTGGATGTGCCTGTGGCTGCAGGCTCTGTGTCTGGGCTGCTGCTGGCCACAGAGGCCGCCTTGGCCTCCTGGTGTAAAGCGGGCCAAGGGCTGGGCAGTGCCCCTGTTGCTGCTGAGCGCCGGGCAGGGCTGGCTGGGGCTGTGGCTGCCAGGGCCAGACAGGACAGCACCTGCCCCACTGCGGCCTCATCCCCGCCAGGGCCCCTGGGCCAGGCCGCAATGGCTCCCGCTGCTGCTGCTGGAGCTGTGGGGCTGTGGGGCCATGCCGGCCTGTCCCTGTCCCCATGGAGGGACCAGGCCTGGCCCTGGCTGCCCTGAGGCTGACACTGCTCCAGCTGCGGGCACAGGAGGAGCAGCAGGAGGAGGAGGAGGCAGTGTGGGATGGAGTCGCTGCCTTGGCACAGTGCTGGGGAGCCCTGGCACCATCCCAGCAGCGGCCTCCCCCTCCTGCCCCGTCCCTCAGCTGGTGCCACACTTGAGGCGCTGGGCCTTGGGCTTCCTCTTCTCCCTGGCCATGCCCTGCCACCCACCCCCACAAGCTGTCCCGGGGAGCTGCTGCCTCCTGAGCCAGGGGCTCTGCTCTGCTGCCCTGGGCACCCCGGGGCTCCTGGAACACCCCATGGGCAGGGCGGGCCCAGAGTGTCACAATGTCCCCTTGGTTCCAGCAGGCCCCAAAGTGTCACAGAGCTCCCTGTGCACCCTGAGGCTCCACATCACCCAGCCCAGGCCATTGCCATGGTTCCAGTCACTCCCAGTATGATCCCAGTCTCCCTCAGTGTTGTCCCAGTTCCACCCAGTGTGATCCCAGTTGCCCCTTGTATAGTCCCAGTAACTCAATAGATTATCCCAGTCCCTCCCAGCATGATCCCTGTCACGCCCAGTTGCCCTCAGTGTAGACTCAGTCATTCCCACTCACTCCCAGTGCTCCCCAGCACAGTCCACATTGTCCCCTGTGTGTTCCCAGTCATCCCCAGTATGGTTACAGACACTCCCAGTATACCCCAGTATATATATATCCTCAGGATGTCCATAGTGATTCCCAGACATTCCCAGTGATCCCAGTAAAGTGCCTATTATCCCACTACGATCTCAGTCACGTCCAGTATATCCCAGTTGCCTCCAGCATGCATCCAGTCATTCCCAGTTCCTCCAGTTGGCTTGCAGCACGATCCCAGTTTCTCTCTGTTGCTCCCAGCAGCCCATAGTGTGATCCCAGTTGCTCCCTTTCAACGCCAATATGAGCCCAGTAAGCTCCAGTATGATCCTAGTAACATGCCAGCACTCCCAGTGTAGTCTAAGTATAATCCCATTTCCTTCCAATCATTCCCAGTATGGTCCCAGTTGCCTCCAGCTAGATCAACCCCCTCAGTCCCAGTATGATGCCAGTTGCTCCCAGCGTGCTCCCAGTTGCTCTCAGTCACCCCCAGTATGGGGGATGATGTGCAGGGTATGTTCCCAGTCACTCTCAGGAACTCCCAGTATTAGTCCAGTCTCTCCCAATAGGATCCAAAGATGAGCCCAGTGTGGTCTCAGTCACTGCCAGTATGAACCAGTTGCACCCCACATGGTTCCAGTTGCTCCCTTTCACCCTCACTTTTGTTCCAGTCACTCCCAGTCACTCCCAGTGCATCCCAGTTCCTTCCAGCATGATCCCATTTGCTCACAACCACTCCCAGGTCAGCCTCAGTGTAGTCACACTCACTGCCAGTATGATCCCAGTCACCTCCAGCATGACCCCAGTTCATCCCAGTAAAAGCCCAGTTGCTTCCAATCACCCCCAGCATGCACCCAGTCACTCCCAGTTCCTCACAGCTGTCCCTAGCATGATCCCAGTTGCTCCCAGCTTCTCCTGGTCAGCCTCAGCATGATCCCAGTCATTCCCAGTATATCCCAATTTCCTCCAACATGGCCCCAGTTGCCCCCTGCAGGCTCCTGACTCCCAGTATGAATCCACTATGATCCCAGTCTCCCTCAGTGTGATCGCAGTGTCCCCTGGAGTGATCCCAGTTACTCCCAGTATGATCCCAGTGTGATGTCAGTACAAACCCAGTGCAATCCCAGTCACTGTATGATCCCAGTACAAACCAGTCACTCCCAGTCATGCCATTTCTAGGGCACACACACCCCCCCATTCTGACTGGTCCCCGCTCCATCTCCGCTTCATCTACGAGCTGTGAGATGTTTGAAGAATGGAGGAGGAGGAGGAGGAAGGAGGGAGGAAGAGGCGGAGTGGCAGCAGGGGGAAGAAGAGGAGAGGAAGAACCAGGCAGCTCCAGTGCTCCCTGACTTGCAGCCCCCTGGGACCATCACCTCCAATCCCACAGGTGCCTGGGGAGGGGGATCTTACCTCAAATACCCCAGGGTGGGGAGTCCCTGTCTTTGGGGTTTTTCTGGGGGCGATGTTTGGAGCTTGCAGGGCTCCAAAGCCGAGCCTCAGATGCCCCTCGGGGGCACATTGGGGGGTCCCCAGGATGTGTTTTTGGGGAGTCCTGGTGGCAGCAGAGCCCTGGCGGTGGGTGGGGGGATGCTGGTCCCCCGTGGTGGGGGTTGGGCTTTGTGGGGCAGGCCCTCCGAGCTCTGCTGGGGCCACGTAGGGACTGCGAGGGACCGGCGGGGGTAGGGGGACACGGGGTTTGGGGAGCCCCAGGAGAGCCGCGGCTTCCCTGAGCAGGACTCTTGGGATTCCCAGTACCCGGCCTGATGTGATGGGGCTGGAGGCATCGGATGGCTGGGAAAGGGGTTAGGGGGTCTCAGTGCCAGAAGTGGCTGCTCCCAGTATCAGCCCAGTTGCTCCCCCTGTGTGGTTCCAGTTTCCTTGGCAGTCCCACTATGAGCCCAGTCACTGCCAGTCATTTCCCATTATGATGCAGTTTGCCCCTGCCATGGTCCCAGTTCTCTCACTTGCTCCCACTTTCTCCCACATTCATCCAGTCTGTTCCAAGTTGCCCCTAGCACAGCCTCAGTAACTCCCAGTACAATCCCAGAATGAGTCCAGTATGCTGCCAGTCTCTCCCAGCAGGGCCCCAGTCACTCACACTTGTGCCCAGTTGCCCCCAGCATGGTCCCAGTTCCCCCCAGCACATTCCCAGTGGCTCCCACTGTGGTCCCAGTCACCACCTGCATGACCTCAGACACTCCCAGTATATCCCAGTTGCCCTGAACACTCTCATAGTCATTGCCAGTCACTCCCAGTTACCTCAGCGTGGTTCAGTTGCCCCCAGTTTTATCCCAGTCACTGCCAGTACATCCCAGTTGTCACCAGCATGCATCCTGTCATTCCCAATTGCTCCCAGTGTATCCCCAGTAGGCTCTCAGCATGGGCCTGGTAGCTCCCAGTACCCCCCGTCAGGGTATATTAACACTCACTATAATCCCAGTCTGCTACCAGTCACTCCCAGTATGCTTAGAGTAGCCCCCAGTGTGATCCCAGTTGCTCCCTGTCAATTCCATCATGACCCCAGCAGCCTCCAGTATGATCCTTATGGCCCCCAGTCTCTCCCAATAGATACCAGTCACCCCCAGCATTCTTCCAGTCCTTCCCAGTTCCCCCCAGTTGCTTTCAGTGTGATTCCAGTTGCTCACAGCCATTCCCAGTCAATCCCAGTAGGAGTCCAGTCACCCTCAGTGTGACACCAGCCTCAACCAGCATGAACTCAGCTGCTCCCACTGTGATCCCACTATGATCCAGTTGCTGCCGGAACAGCTCCAATTGTTCCCAGTTCCTCCCAGTATGATCCCACTTGTCCCTATAATAGTCCCAGTCCCTCTCAGCATGGTCACATGCACTCCCAGTCTTCCCCAGCATGGTCCCAGCTGTTCCCCATGTCGTTCCATTCCCCCCAGTATGGTTACAGACACTGCCAGTATATCCCAGTATATCCCAGTAAGGTTCTGGTTACCTCAGAATGATGCCAGTCTTTCCCAGTTACTCCCAGTCAACTCCAGCATGATCCCAGTTTCTGGCAGTTTCCCCAAGTGTGGCCCCAGTTGCTCCCAGTACGATTGTAATTCCCCACTTGTGGTCTCAGTCCCCTCAGCATGGTCCCAGTCCCTTCCAGTTGATCCCAGTTGCTTCCAACGTTTCCACATTTTCCTCCCAACAGTAGCTCCCAGTAACCCCCAGTCAGGATCTGTTCACACCCATTGTAATCCCAGTGGCTCCAGGGATGAACCCAGTAGGACCCAGTCACCCTCAGTTTGGTTCCTGTCACTCCCAGTATGACTCCAGTCACTTCCAAATACTCCCAGTATTATTCCAGTCATGCCCTGAGTATTACTCCCTGTCACTCCCAGTGTGAGCCCAGTTGCTCCCAGTCACCTCCAGCATGGTTCCAGTCACACCCAGCCCCTTTCCAGTCATTCCCAGTCTGGTTCCAGCAGGATCCCAGTATGACCCCAGCAAAGCCACAGCTGCTCCCATTTACCCCCACTGTGGTTTCAGTCTCTCCCAGTGTATCCCAGTTGCTCCCGGAAAGTTCCCAGTCACTCCCAGTTGTCCTTAGTTGCTTCCAACCTGATTCCAGTTGTTCACAACCACTCCCAGTCACCCTCAGTGCAGTCCCAGATGCTGCCAGTATGGTCCAGTATGCTCAAGTATGATCCCACAGCATGGGCCCAGCCTCTCCCACTGTGATCCCAGTAGGATCCCAGTTGCCCCCAGGCACCTTGCAGAGCCCCAGCCATGCTGTTTGCCCCCAGCCTGCCCACGGCCAGCCTGGGGCTGCTCCCGGGGCTTTTCTGTGCTCAGCATTGGCCTGGGCAAAGTGTTCTGGAGAGAGCCTGGGCAAGGAGCCTGCAGCCCCCAGGCCCTGGCCTGAGGCGTCAGCGCTGCCCCAGCAGTGCCCATGGCCTGTCCCTGCTGCAGCCCCGGCACTGCCACCCCCAGCACTGTGCCCGGCCCCGAGAGCACTCAGGCCCTACAGCAACACCAGGGCCAGCAGGGCAGCGGGGCAGGGCCACAGCAGCAGCACTGGCAACACCAAGGGCTGCTGCTGCTGCTGGGCACAGCTGCTGTGCCAGCACTGATCTGCCCCCAGCTCTGCACACAGACATTGCTGCTGCAGCTGCAGAGAAGGGAACCAAAGGGGGATCTCTGCAGAAAACTTGGCTTGGAAATCCTTAAATTCATTTAATGCCAACCAACATTTAGCCCCTAATTGACAAAGTCTGTGTCCACAGGGAAGGTGGGAAGAAACAAAATGAGAAATGTCACAAAAAATGACATTACTTTGTGTACAAGTTTAAAAAAGGAAAACAAAGAAAAAGAACCTCCAAATTCAAACCAACAAGAAGTATCTAAGATAACTTTTATTACAAATGATTTTCAGAATTTTGCCAGCAGTTTAATGTTCATGACACCATCCAGTCATCAGTCTCCACATTGCAACCTTGAGCTCCTGGTTCCTCAGGCTGTAGATGAGGGGGTTCAGGGCTGGAGGCACCACTGAGTACAGAACTGACAGGGCCAGATCCAGGGATGGGGACGAGATTGAAGGGGGCTTCAGGTGAGAAAATGCGCCAGTGGTGATGAACAGAGAGACAACGGCCAGGTGAGGGAGGCAGGTGGAAAAGGCTTTGTGCCGTCCCTGCTCCGAGGGGATCCTAAGCACAGCCCTGAAGATCTGCATATAGGAGAAAACAATGAACACAAAACAACCAAATACCAAACAGGCACTAACAGCAAGAAGCCCAAATTCCGTGAGATAGGATTTGGAACAGGAGAGCTTCAGTATCTGTGGAATTTCACAGAAGAACAGTCTCAGGGCATTGCCATGGCACAGGGGCAGGGAAAATGTATTGGCTGTGTGCAGCAGTGAATAGAGAAAGGCACTGGCCCAGGCAGCTGCTGCCATGTGGGCACAAGCTTTGCTGCTCAGGAGGGTCCCGTAGTGCAGGGGTTTGCAGATGGACAGGTAGCGGTCGTAGCACATAACGGTCAGCAGGAAATACTCTGCTCCGATGAGGAACATAAAGAAAAATACTTGAGCAGCACATCCTGCATATGAGATGGACCTGGTGTCCCAGAGGGAATTGTGCATGGCTTTGGGGACAGTGGTGCAGATGCAGCCCAGGTCGGTGAGGGCCAGGTTGAGCAGGAAGAAGAACATGGGGCTGTGCAGGAGGTGGCCGCAGGCTACGGCGCTGATGATGAGGCCGTTGCCCAGGAGGGCAGCCAGGGAGATGCCCAGGAAGAGGCAGAAGTGCAGGAGCTGCAGCTGCCGCGTGTCTGCCAATGCCAGCAGGAGGAAGTGGCTGATGGAGCTGCTGTTGGACATTTTTCTCTCTGGCCATGGGCACCTGTTCATGGAAAAAGGACAGGGACAAGTCAGCAGAGGCTGCTTTCAGCCAAACCTGGGCCATTCCCTGCAGACTGTCCTGCTTTGACTCAACCACCCTTGTTCCTGCTCTGGGAAAACCTTCCCCCATGTACCTGCCTGAGCTCCAGTTGTGCTGTCTGAGTGTGCCAGGAGCAGCCAGGCCTGTGCGTGGGGGCTCTCGAGGAGCCATCCCTGCCCTGCTGCCCTGGGTTTGTGGCCATGTGGTAGAGGGACAAGGCTGGATATCCAGGATTTGTGAGGGGAATAACTCCTAATGCAGATAGCCTTGTTGCCATCTGCATTCCCACTTCTAAAGGACATGGAGAGCAGGAAGGAATTTTAGCCATTATTTTCATGCCCACACATCATTCCTGCTGCCCTGAGGTCAGAAATCCCCAGCATTCCTGCTGCACTCAGAGTTTGCCACTGAGGGATGTGAGAGGCAAAGGATTCCCCGTTGCTCAGAGAAGGTGAGGGGCTGGATGGGCTTGTTCCCAACTGCCCTGGGTTTGCAGCTTTGGCTGCAGTCAGAGCACAATCACACTGCCCTGTCACCCTGGGATAAACCAGACCCTGCCCAGAGCACAGGGATCCCTCAATGTCTCCCCCTCTCCAAAGGGCTCTGGGCAAGGTCTCAGCACCCCCTTCTGCCAAGGACACTCCTAGCTCCCTGGGCAAACCCAGCAGCATTTCCTCACCTCTGGCATCTCTGCACTTCCCCGTGGCACATTCAGGGAACTCCCAGGGGCTCTGGCACAGATTTGCAGCCAGGAGGGCAGCTCAGAGCTGGCAAGGACACAGCAAGGAGATCCCCGGCTGTGCCCATGATGGGATCTCAGGGAGGGGGCTCAGCTCATTCCCCTTTCCCATGGACTGCTTTGCCCACAGCCCCACAGGGCCCAGGGAAGCTTGGACACCCCATTGCCATGACCACAGCTGCCTGGCAGGAATGCCAAGGGCAGTGCCTGACTCAGCTGCTGCAAAGGCCAGAGCCTCCCTGAGAGCACCAGATGACAGGGACAGGATCAGGGCAGTGCAGAAACAAGAGCAGATGTGGTGGTGCTGTGCCTGGTAGGGCAGGGCAGAGACAGCTGTCAGAGAGTCTCTGTGAATGTTGAAACATTACTTTGATGATCCTGTGTGTTCCTTTTAACTCAGAATGTTCTGTGATTCTGTGATTACAATTCCTGTTCTGCTTCTTTTATCCTGCTGTTGCCTATTATCAAAAGAGAAAAAACCCTTGTAACACCTTTAGAACAGTAAAGTAAAAACCAGAATTTTTTTGGAAACCTCCAGGTGTCCCAGTAAAGATGGGGCGTACCCAGCCCCTGATTTCAACAATTTTTTAAGGTTTATTAATTAGAATATTTAACAGAAACATCCAGAAAGAGGTTCAGTTTCCCCAGTTACACACCCCTGGGTCAACCCATTGGAGTTGTTCCAAGTGCTTCTTTGTCTCACTTTTTTTGTGACTGATCACACTCTGGTTAAAAACCAAAATGTTCTTCTTGTATGTCCTCTTCCTCATAATAAGATTATACAGTATTTCAGGAATGTACTTAGAAGCTTATTATTCTAAAATCGAAGAGAAACGGTAGCAAACCTACTCAAATTAATTAAGGATTATAGTTGTATAAGTATGTTAAGTAGTTGAATGGAGTTAATTAAGGGATATAGGTTTCTAATTATATAATAGCAGTTTAACAGAGCTACAAATATATGAAAATTGTTTAAAAAAGCAAAATTATTTATGTCATCACCCTAACTTTCCCATCCTTCTCCAAGCAGGAAATTAAAAACACTCTCAGGAATACTCCTGATCTTTACAGCAATGCCAGGCTTACCTGCTTTTGGCAAATGTCCTGCGCAGCTGTGCCCAGGCTGGTGTGGAGCTGGGAGCAGCCCTGCCCCACACAGCCCCTCTCAGCAGCAGCAGCAGCAGCAGCAGCAGCTGCCTTGCTCAGGGTGGCTCCTTCCATCCACAGCTTCTCCCCAGCGCTGGCAGCAGCTCCCCGGGCCGGCTGAGAGCTGTCCCTGGCAGGCAGCAGAGTCCCTGGGCCAGCACAGCGCCCTGGGCTGCAGGACCCTTCTCTGCACCACAGCCCTGGGCACCCCTGGCTGCAGCCCCGGCTGCTCAGCCCTGCAGCAGAGCCTGGCCCCAGGGAGCTGCCTTGTGCTGGGCCTGGGCTGGGGGCAGCAGGGAAACCCAGCCCTGCCCTAGGGCCACATCCCTGCCCTGCAGCAGCTCCCACAGTGCTCCTGGAAGGTGCTCCAAGCTGTGGGATGTGGCAGCTCCAGGAGATCCCTGCAGGAGCTGCAGCTTCTCTTCCCCCAGCCACAGAGTGACTGTTTGCAAGCCTGGGAGGATTTCTCCTGCAGTGAGCCCTGAGTGAGCTCTGCTCTGTGCTGCCAGCCCAGGCTGAGCTGAAGCCCTGTGTGCCTGTGTGCTGTGCCTGGGGTGGCTGCAGGCAGTGCCCCAGCCCTGCTGGGCTGGCAGAATAGCTGCTCATGCAGAGAAATGTGTTTTTAAGCTCTTCTTGGTTGCCAGGATCTCCCTCTGGATGAGGAGCTCAGCCCAGCTCATCAGCACAGACACAGCACAAGGACTTTAATGACCCTCTCAGGGCTTTGTTCTGAGGCCCTGAACATCAGTCCCTGAGAGGGAGCTGAAGAAACCTCTCCAGAACTCCAAGGCAGAATCCAACTCCAAAGTTTCTGGAAGTTTTAATGGGTCCCACTGAGGGACACGACACAGAAAGTGTCCCCAGGCCCCAGGCAGAGCAGAGAACTGCAGGCAGTGATGACAGGTGGGGACAAAGAGAAGCCAAGTCTGGGTGCCCTGGGCCACAGCAGCCTCTGTGCCACCAAGGACACTGAGGAGACGCCTCACTGTGCCACCAAGGACACTGAGGAGGCCCTGGGGCCTCCTGGCACAGCCCCAGCAAGGCTGGGCACTGTCAGCCCCTTGTCCTGCCCTCAGCATCCCCCTGCCATGCCAGTGGCCTCCAGGATGTGCTGGAAGGAGTCCCTGGGGAAGGAGCCTTGGTCAGCAATGGCCCTGGGGGGCTCCTTCATGCTGCCAGGGACTGCAGGTTTTTCCAAGGACTTTGGGTTTGGCTTTTGCCTTGGAGTCTCTGTGAGGTTTGTGCAATCCTGGCCTCCAATTCTCTGCTTTAATTGGTCCCTTGAGAGGCTTTGTCAGTAACAACACTCAGTGGGGCTCATTAATGCATGAAGGTACTTCAGTTATTTTAGGGTACTTGTTGTTTCCCTTTTCAAAGTGACTCTAGGAAAAGTTTGTGCAATCAAGGCCCCAATTATCTGCTTTAATGAGTCCCTTGGGATTTTTAGTCAGTAAAAACACTCAGTGGGGCTCATTCATGCTTCAAGGTACTCAGGGGTAATTTAAGTACTTCTCGTGGCCACTGAGTCTCTGAGAAGTTTTTGTGCAGTCCTGGCCTCCAGTTATCTGCTTTAATGAGTCCCTTGCGAGCTTTGCACTGACACATAGTGGGGCTGAGTAATGCTTTGAGATACTCAAGATTTTTAAGATACTTTGGATTTTCCTTTGGATTTTTCATCTCACGCTGAGTCTCTGAGAAGTTTTTTGTGCAATCCTGGCCTCCAGTTCTCTCCTCCAAGGAGTCCATTAAGAGCCTGTGTTGGGGATTGACCATAGTGGGGCCTATTAATGCTTTAAGACCCTTTGGGTGTTTCCCCTTACTTTGACTCCTGGAAAGGTTTGTGCAATCTCCTCTCAGGCCCTGAGGTTCCAGGGCTCAGCACCAAATGCACCACGGGGCTCATTAGGATCAAGCAAGTGTTGACAAACCATGGCTGTGCCTTGATTTCCCTCTGGTCTGGTGCAGTTCACTGGGAAGTCTTTTCTCCTAGAGTTATGGGGAAATATTTAAAATAAAACGATATTCCTTTTTTCAAGGGTGTATTTTTCTCTTCAGAGAAGAGATGACTGCAACATTCAGGGATTGATATTTATCCAAAGTCTCTCCTAAGGAGGTCTGGCTTGCTCAGAGAAGCTGTGCCTTGAGGTCTGACCCAGTGTGGACAACCTTGCTCCACATTCCCGAACCCCATCCTGTCTCCCCTCATTCACCTGGGACCTGCTTTGCCTGGAGAACTGGCTGCACTCAGCCAAAGAGGAGTTTTCTTCCTTTTTTAGCAATCTAAAACTCTTAAGTTTCAGACAATCTCAGGTGTTAATTGTTAAAAACAGATGTGATCATGGACAGAGACTCTCTAATTAGTTGAAGTTAGAAAGTGGTATTTTTATTAACACTGGCAGGTGGCACAGGAGTCGTCTCTGAAAGCTGTGACTGTCCCGTACAAGGTTCTTTGCCTTCTATTTATTTCCCAAGATCTTACATACAATACATGTGCATAACCCCAGCACCTCCCATCCCCGATCTGTATTAAATGAGGCTATCAGTCCTTCATGTGTGAGCAATTCTTCTCTTGAATTGGGTCAGTGATCTCAAAGGATGAAGTCAGGAGAGTCTTCCTCAGGTCTCTGTAACCCTCTGGCACGATCCAAGGTCCCCTGTTTTGTGATTGATTGATTGATATAAAGTCCAGGTGCTGATCATTCATCCACTGGTTTCAATCTGTTCTTATAACGTTTCACTTACTCCCCTTCTTTCTATAAACAAGCTCATAATGGCAAACAATACAAAAATTAGATCTAGTTTAAGCATCTAGTAATCATTAACCTATTGTTTGCTTATCTAATTTAGATCCTGATCGATATAAATTACTTCTACTCCTTAGCTAAAATCTTATCTCTTTAAATCATGATTCAGTGCCCCCCAAATGTTGGGTGCCCCTGAATGTTGGGGTGTCCCCCCACAGCCCCCCTGCCGCCAAGGGTCACCTGCGTCCACATCCACCAGGAGAACATGATGGTGGCCGTCATCTTCTCCCAGCCTGTTACGGTGAGTGGGGACACCTGGGCATCCCCAAAATTTCCTGGGTATACCCAAAATCATCTTGATACTCCCCAAAAATCACCTGGATATGCCCCAAAATCTCCTGGATCCCCCCCAAAGTCACCTGGGTAGCCTCAAAATAACCTGGGTACCCCCCAAATCCCCTGGGTACCTCCAAAAATCTCCTCGATGCCTCCAAAAATCATGGTGGAACCCCAAAATTACCTGAGTACCCCCAAAAAGTCACCTGGATACACATGGATATCCCCCCAGATCACCCCAGCCAGGTCTGCCAAGCCTGGCCTGTGCCGGGGGGCTCCTTCCCCTGCCAGCCTCTGCAGGGAGGGAAAGAGAGACAAAGCTGCAGCCCAGGACTGCTGTGGTGGGCCCTGGCCGGGCTATGGTCTGGGCCCCTGGTTTGCTGGTGCCACTGGCCCAGGGGAGGAGAAGATCTCTCCCCCACCACCACCCCTAGGCCCCAAGAAGCGAGTCTGATGCTGGGTCTGCTTTGGATCTAAGCAGGGGTGGGGGAAGTGATCCATCAGCCCTTCCTGAGCCTGTTCCCCCCTGCACCCCCCATCACCAGCGTGGGCCTTGCACTCTGACATCTGTGAGCTGCAGAGAGAGAGAAAGACCTTGGGCAGATTTTACCCTTTCCTGGCAACATGAAGCTTTCAGAACTCCAACCCTTTCCCAGAGGGAGACAAGAAGATCAGAGTGATTTAAAATGTAGAGAGAGAGCATGATACAGTCAGCGAAAGAACTGATCAAGGTTATCTGGAAGAAAGGATTGAGGAGGTGGACATTTTTGACTGGACTCCTCTAGATGTAAACCATGGAGAAATGGACTATTTCTTGTAATAGATTGATGCTGTTTGTGGGAATGCTGTTCTAGCTGAAGGTGATGGACTGATGTAATTGAGATTTCATTGAGAATGTTGTAGAGTAAGTTCCCCAGCTCCTGAGATAAAAAGAGGTCTCAGCTGTCTGAGACACAAGTTTGGCCCTTTAGCTGTAGGAAAAGGAGGTCTCTTGAGAGAGAGACAATTTTAAAGATGGAAGAAGAGGATCTTTGTGAAATACTAAAAAAAGCATTCTTAAACAAATACCCCAAATACACTGAGAGACCCATGAGTAGCCAGGGGAAAGGCTGCTCATGGGTGAGATGGCACAATCTGCAATATTCCAGGTGCTTGCAGGTTTGTGACATTGGGAGCCACCAGACTGTTTCTTCTGGCGAATGTCTTCATGGTCTCCAGAGAGACTCCTCTGCCAAGGTGATGAAAGATTATGTTTAAATAGTTGAAACTGACTGAAAATCACAGTTTTATCTCTCTGTGTTGGTTATGGGAAAGTGAACAGTTTGTGGAGAAAGAGAAGTGTTTGAAGTTTCAATTTATTTTTATTTTTCCCTTTATTCTTTAGAGTGTGTAAATAAGCTATCTTTGTAACTTTTAAAGTTCAGGCCTGTTTTTGTTTTGTTCTAGTCCAACTATCACAGGACACCAGGTCTACCCAATTAAAGTCAATGGGGATTTAGGGACACCAGGACTGTCCATTAATACGGCTTGATTGGGAAGGGTTACTGGTTAAACTGGGAGCACTGGGAAGGCTAAGGGGAAGCACTGGTGGGGAACTGGAAGAACTGGGAGAGAGGAAAGGGGGAAACTGGGTAAACTGGGAGAGCTGGGATGGGCTACTGGGCAGACTCGGAGGGCAAACTAATCAAACTGGGAGCTATTCCTGGGAGCACTGGAGGTGGCTAAGGGGGGGCCCTGGGGTTACTGGGAGCACTGGGAGTTGCTGGGGGGGTGGGGGAACTGGAGTTACTGGGAGCCCTGGGCATTACTGGGAACACTGGGAAGGTTACTGGGGATAAATGGGGGTAGCCAGGACACCAGGTCTACCCATTCAAGTGAACAGGGATTTTAGGGACACCAGGTCTACCCAGTCAAAGCAATGGGTTTCACAACCACCAGTTTGGTGGGCCCGAAGATTTTTGGGACTACCAGATGTATCCAGGGACTTTTCAGGGTTCCCAGGTATTTTTGGGTGTACTCAGGTGATTGGGGGACTACCCAGATGTATCCAGGTGATTTTTGGAGTACCCAGGTGAATTTTTTGGGGTTCTCAGGTGTATCCAGGTGGGTTTTGGCGGGTACCAGGGTGATTTAGGGGGGATCCAGG
>JAJEOU010000687.1:0-22614 GCA_021534815.1 Acrocephalus arundinaceus
AGTCCCTATGGTGCATGTCAGAGGTTTGTTAGGAAAGACAGTTTGGATCAATCCTGCCTCAGGTACAGACAAACCCATTTGTGGGATTGTCTTTGCTCAGGGACCAGGTTGCACATGGAGGATAATGCAAGAAAGATGGAACAACACGATGTGTACCTCAGAGAGATCTGATTGTTGGGTGAGAACCATGTGTAAATATCACTGCTGAATGTCACTGCCACTGTCTGTATATAACTGTATACTATATATATAGATGTATGTATAATGTATGTGTATGTAGAGTTAGAATATATATAAGTTTTGGTAGTAAGCTGACAATATGGGGATAAGGGGTGGCATGTCCTGGGGTGACTTTCTGATGCTTGTATCCCCAACCATCTGTTCTGTTGATGTTGGATATTAAGTTCTGTACCTTTAAGACTGGTTCGAGAGCAAAGGGGGAAAACGAAGAAGCACAGAGTTTGTTTCCAGAAAACATCATTCAATCCTATACATTCCACTCCTAGACTGTGTTCATCTGAAGCATGGAAAGAGATCCCCTGTGCTTTTGGTTAGTTTAGCTAGCTGAGGCAGAGAAGTTCCCTGGACTGGTTTTTGGTTTTTTTTTTTTTTTTTCCTTTTTCTTGGGACTGTTTAAACCTGCTCTGGACTGAAAAACCCATAGGAGCACTGGGAGCTTGCAGCTGTGGCCCACCTGGGCCCAGGATGGCACTTTACCAGCACCAGAGGACTGATAAGAGATTGAGCCAGCCGACTTTCACCCCACAGCAAGGACTTCGTCAATTTTGCCATCTCTCTTTGGAGCAGCGAGAGGTTTTGTGTTTCATGTTATTCATGTTTGTGTTTGTTGGCACTTTGTTTTTTAAGAAATAGTTTTTTCCACTTTTCTGTCAGGAAGTTCTTTCCCAGACCAGTTGGGGAGGGACCGTTTGTGTTTGCTTCCCAGAGGGACCCTATTCGGGGTTTCTCTCAAATTTGCCCTAAACTAGAACAAGCTTACTAAGCACAAATCATCAGCTTTGATAGCAATGGATTCTAATCCCTCTTATAAATTCAAATGGCTGATTCAAGAATACTGCAAATTGCCCTAAATTAGATATCCCTCCTTGCTATACAGGAAGCAATGTTCCCTCTGAAAACCCGGGCGTTTTTGTTCTTTTAAAGCTCTGAAATTGAGAAATTAGGAAAATAGCCAGTGATGCCTTTGCCCTTGCTGCTGCAGACATGGCAATGGATTTTCTTTCAGCTACTCAGCTGGCCCTCTACACTCTACTGCCCAAGGCCAAGCTCACAGTTTTCCCACAGTTTTAAACACCAGGAACATCAAATGTTCCTTGCTCACTCACCTCAATATCGGCACCTCTGAGTACACGGGTCAGGTGAGCTGCAGTGGGCAAGAGAAAATGAAGCAGATTCTTGGAGAAAACTGGAGAGAACCCTAGCATTTTTAAAAGGTACTTCCAAGAAGGTCTCCCAGTCCACATTTTTAAAGTTGTCCCACTTGACCCAGCAAATGGAGGAAATGACAGACTCTGCTGCCACAGACTCTTCCATGGAGGCAACACAACCTCTGCAAGTTCCCTTGCAAATGCTGCCTGCAGAGTCCTGGCTACAGAAACCCCCTTTTGAGCTGAACATGTTGACAGGAGCTTTAGCCAAGTGGCATCCAAATGGTCTTTCTATTTCCAAATCAAGTCAGTCACTAAGAAAGAGCAGGACGACATGCAAAAACCAGCTTAGGTTACAACCAGGGAAAGCCTCTACTTACGTGCCAGGTTAGTCAGGTAAAAGCAATTATTAAAATAATAATAAAGATTATTATAAATAAAAATATAATATAAAAAATATATAAAATATATTTTAAAATAACAAAAAAGTAAAAATTATCAATAAAAGCAGTGCCATAAACAGAGTAAACTGCAGCAGCGAGTTGCTCAATCCTTGTGGCACTGCTGTGCAAGTTTGCAGACTGTGCTCTAACACAAGAAAAACCAAGGCTCCTGTCAGTGTGCAGCTGCCCACTGACAAAAGCCTCAAGCAGGAGGATGCTCCTGCCCTGAGCAAGCCCAAGAGCTGCTCTGCCACTGAGGCTTCCATGTACCAAGGCAACCTTGTGATGTCACCACGACGGCGTGGCAGCCGTGCCCTGACATCACAAAGCAAACGCTCTGTGCTGGTCTGTGAATTTTTGCAGATGGACAGAGTGATGTTTGTTGGTGTCAGGGGGCCGGGGTGGGGGCAGCTGGCTCTGTCCCCGGCCACGCTGGTCAGGAGTGGCCATTTCCCAGACTGCAAGCAGTGCAAGTAAGGGTAGAGAGCAGAGCTGTTTCCTGCTCTCTAGATCCTCTATATCCTCCATGTCTGGGTACAAAGCAAAGGTCTCAGAGAAGGCTCTCTCTTACAGAGGTCTTTGTTCCTCCAGGTGCTACAGGAGAGAGAGAGCGAGCAGGGTCCTGTGCTTAACATTTAAACCAGGGGGCAGAGGGGTGGGGCAGGTGGGTGATTGGCCCCAGGTTAACACAGGGCAGGGTCAGGAAAGGGGACAAAGGGATGGGGGAGGGGAAAATCTGGGGTAAACCAGACACCGGGCACCGGGGGGTGGGGGGTAACAGGAGCAAACCATAACTTATCCAACCTCTCAAAAACCCACCACCTCTTTTCTGTTTAATTTTGAAGGGAAGGAGGGAGGAGACAAACTCCTTAAACTGCTGTCTCTGGCCTCTGCCACCATCTCTCCACAGCAGCCACTGTTACATCAGAAGGGGCCAGTTTTTCCTTAATACACCTTGTAATGACTTCTTTTAGTGTCCTAAAGGCTGTGTAAATTCAAATGAAAACCAGAACAGCCAGTAAGACATCCTTTACAAATGATGACATTCCCCCTGGCAACCCTCTGTCTTTAAAGATGCTCTCCAGCCAGTCTACTGCTCCTCACTTGATTTCCTCCATCATGCCTTTCATTTTCTGCATAGAGTTCTGGATGCTCTGGGTTTTGCTGGATAGATTGAAGCGGTGTCCTCCCACTCATGTCCCTGTAAAGCCAGGGGTCCGAATAATATATAGGAGACTGGATAGAGCAATGCACGATACGACCAATATGATTAATGCATGCATTCTCCCTTTATTGTCACAAGATGGTCGGTTAAATACAGTTTCAGATAGTTTATACTAACAGGTTCTCTCTAATTGGTATTCGGATACAACGGAATGTAAGCAGTCTAAACTTTAAGGCCATCACAGTAAAATTGCTACAACTATACTAATTAATACTAAACACACCTTAATCAAATTTTCTGCTGCACCACAGCTCTACTCACTACTATGCAGGCCCAAATCTGAGGCCTTGTCCAGGATAGCTCAGGCCCTTGCTCTCTAAGAAATTTTTGCTACAAATCCCCTTTTTTTCTTTTGCCATTGAAAAACAATGGCAAGTGAGCAGGCATTGGTGCTGGAAAGGAAAAGTGACAGCTAAAGATGTTCAACACGACAAGCAGTCCAACCACGTTGCAGCTTTTCTGACACCTGAGCTAAAGCACTGATTAAACAAACATTCTGACTTCTAACATTCTGCTCATCCTTCTTGCTGTCTCCTTTAGTTTTTACTTTAACAAAAAGAATAATTGGTCATTACTTAACTCTAAATACTAAATATAACAAAAACAATATTTGGTTATTACTTAACTTTAAGTACAAAAAACGACTTATCACTAAACTTACTCTTAACAACTAAAACTTAATCTTAGCAATTTAACAAATCAACAACTTAACAACTTAATCTTAAAAATTTAACAAATCAACTTAGCTACTAAAACTTAATACAAAAACTTAATCTTAAGAATTTAACAACTTAACAACTAAACTTAACAACTTAATCTTATCAACTATAACTATATAACTATTTCTCTATATGCGTTAAAATCGATCTTCAGCAGTTTCAGGGTCATTTCATGGTGCTTCAGGTAAGTTACTGTCGTCACTGTCAACATCACTGTATAAATGGCCTGTCTCGTCACACTGAAAATGAAAAATGTCCAGTGGTGGTCTTTGGCTGTTGCGGGGATGGTTGATGTTGCATCTTGACAGAGAAGCTGCGATGATGTTTCCCTGTTGCTGTATCGCGTCTTTTATACCTGCTGTGAACACTGCTGTCTGGTCGTGTTGTTCAGCTCTGGTGGCATGTACAAGCCTCTCATCAACTGCACAGCCCTGGGGGAGGGAAGCTAAAATGGCTCTGGTACATGAGTTGGCATTTCAAAGGCAAGAGAGCAAAATAGATGCTCTTGCAGTTCAGCAGGCAGGTCTTGTGTATCTTTCAGGGTAGCGGACAGCCTATCAATAAATTGTCCATAAGGTTCTGTGGCTCCTTGCTTGATGTTAGCATATGGAGCAGGCTTCTTCTTGTCTGGAACTAAAAGCGGGGCTTTGTGGGCTAATGTTTGAGCGATTTGATGAATCTCGATGGAAAAGGTGAACTGGACATTGGTTGTGGCATATGGTCCTTGTCCAGTCAGCATGTCAGGCTAGAGTGCCTACAAAGGATCTCCTAATACTTGGTGTCTGTTTGCTTCTTCAATTGCTAAACGTCTCCATTCTCTTTCAAAAATAAGAAATTGTGAAGGGGTTAAGAGCAAAGACGCAATGCTTGAATAGTCAGCGGGCCAGAGAACATCTGCAGTGAAGATGTATTGAATTATGTTTCTGGCTGCTTCTGATCTTATTCCATAGGTGGTAACTGTTTGCTTTGCTTGGCTTAACACTTTCCATTCGTGAGGTTCCCATCGAGCGTGGGCATTTTCTATAATCACTGGGCAAACAATAGAGTTTGCTATATCGAAGTCACCATCCAATATAGCATCTTTCAATGCTTTTGACCATTGATTTGCGATCAGATTCTGTTGGGTGATTGGCAGTGCCATGTGGTTTTCTGTTGGACTCTGTCAGGTAGATAGTTCAGCGAGTTTCTGGACTGTCTGTTGCAGCTTGTGTGCATGCTGCGTTTTTTTTTCTTCTGACGCGATGTGCTGTGGAAATCAGGGCTGGGGCTATCATGGTCTGAATCAGAATCAGAGGGCAGTGGGCAATGGGCTGCTGCAGGCCAGTGTGTCTGTGCAGCAAGCCGCGCCGTGGCCACAGGATCGGCGGCAATTTGTCACACTGAAAACGAAAAATGTCTGGTGGTGGTCTTTGGCTGACTGCGCCTGCATCGCCACCTTGTCTTCTGGTGGGGGGGAAGACCATGCGGTTCTGCTTTCGTCACTGCCCCGGTCACAGCCCCCCTGTCTCCACCATCTCCTGTGCCAGCCCCACCCTGCCCTCGGTCTCACCTGCTGTCTCATCTTTCACCACGCCCCCAGACTCTGTCGGCTCCAGGGCTTCCTGGTAAGCCTCAGTCTGTCTGGACACCGACAGAGACACTTCTGGAGCCTTGACTACATGGTCCTCGACAGAGTTTACAATGTCTTGGAGGCTAGAACAGACGAGCGCTGCGTTTCCCCTCACTGGGCGGGTTGAATTGATGCTGAAAAACCTCGCTATTTTAGAGGATTTTTGTGTTTCTTTTGATTCTTTGGCCCCCCGCACTCTCAATCTCTCGTGCACCGCTCTCAAGGGCTTGGCTCGCAGCTTCAGCAGCTTTCTGCTCAGCAGCCAAGGTTTCTAAGGAGGTTACGATCTTTTGCCAAGCTCTGGTGCTATCTTTCCTTCATTCCCTCCAGCAATGGCAGAGCGCCAAAGCAGCTCCCCAGTTTCTCTCCACTCGGCTTCACGGAAAACGAGTGAAAGTTTACTTAACTTTCCTTTCTTTCTGGCCCACAGGGTCAACTGCTCTACTTCACTTTCTTCAAGTTTTTCGCCCCTCTTTGAGACAATATTAGCGAGAAGGCGTGTGGCCGCATGGAATTCTGACTCCATCTTTTTTAACTTTCCTTCCTCTTTCCGTGGGCTGCTTACCTCTCTTCTCTCCACTGCGTGCCGCTGTTTCTCACCAAGTGAAACTGAGTGAACCACGCTTCCAGTCTCCCAGCTCTGAGGTCTCTCGTCTCAGAAGGTTCCACTCGCAATCCAGGGGACACTCGGCCCCGAACTCGGGCAAGCTCAGAGGCAAGCTCAGAGACTTCCAAGGTCTCTTTAAAGCTCTCACTGCATTCAAGCAAAAATAAAACCGTATTTAAACAAAAATAAAACTCTGCATTTAAGCATGAAAAAACTTTTTCCACATTTAAGTGCAAATTCCGCATGTGCAAATTCTGCATTTAAGCAAAGTTCAACTGCATTAAAGAGAAACGGAGTGCCTGGTTCAGGCACCAGATAAAGCCAGGGGTCCGTGGGAGACTGGAGGGAGCAATGCAAAATACGACCAATATGGTTAATGCATACATTCTGCTTTATTGCTACAAAATGGTTGGTTGTATACAGTGGTATATAGTTTATACTAACAGGTGCTCTCTAATTGGCACTTGAACAGAAAGGAATGTAAACAATCTTTACTTTAAGGTTGTCACGGTAAAATTGCTAAAACAATACTAATTAATTCTAAGTACACCTTAATCTAATTTTCTACTGCATCACAGCTCTACTCACTACTAAGCCCCAAATCTGAGGCCTTACTCAGGAAACCTCAGGCCCTATCCCATAGTAAATCATGCCCTTGTTCACTAAGAATTTCTTCTACACTCAGGCAAAAGAGGAGTATTTCTTATTTAATTTTAGCAATTTGAACTAAGTTTCCCCACTAAAAATAGAAACCCTAATCAAGAGTGTGCCAAAGTCAAGGTACCACCAAGGAGGTTCCCCTTCCCCAAGGCAGAACCATGCAAGGAGTGTTTGAGACACACAGGAAGTTCTACCAGAAACACAAATCCAGAGTTGGCTGAAGGCAGAATTAGACCAACGGCTGAAGGACAGACAAGCTTTGAACTCCTTGCAGCTCAAAGCTCCACCTGGGTTGTTGGGAGGTGTGTAAGTGAGCCAAGAGTGAGGGCAAGGGAATTCAGAGAGCCCTGGAAGTGCTTCTGTGCAGCCAGGCTGTGGGAAGGGCACTGCAGGTCTGGCCCAGGCACGGAGTGAGGCTGGATCATCATGCCAAGCTGCCCTGGGCCATTGCAAGGGGCTGTGGCCATGGACACTGCACTGACCCCACTGCTGGTTTGGGTGCCACAGCAACCCTGATCAGTTCAAGTTACCTTGGAAAGCAGCCGAAAGAGCCATTTCTGCAGCCAGGTTCCGTGGCCACTTGCAGGCAGAGCTGTTGCTGCCCTGGGCTGCCATGGCAACCCTGAGGACAAAGTGGTGCCGGGGCTGTTCCAGGTACAATTACACTGACACTCGGTGATGCCCTCAGGTGCCATGGCAGCGGCCAAAGGGACCCGTTCCTTGGTTTGGGGACATGGCAACCAAGGCCTGGATCCACTGTGATGGTTGTTTGCCATGGAAACCTGGCCTGGGCCCCTAGTTCATGGCTGGTGTCAGAGCCCAGAGCTAGGATTGGACCCATCGGCTCCCAGTCTCCTCTCTTAGATGGAATTTTAGAAGTCTGGGCATCCGGAGGGGTCTCAGGATCTATGGTGGTTGTTGGGTGTCATTTCTCCACCTCATGACTCCACAGGAATTTCTCCAATGAAGAAATCAAGCTTTTCCCTGAAGCTTCCTCTCTGCCCATGACAGGAACCCCTGGGAGTGTCTGGGACATCCCGGCTCTTTGGCAGCCTGGGGACTCCTGGGATGTCACCGTGGAGCCCCGTGAGTGCCTGTGACAGATGGGTGCCTTTGCAGCCCAAGGTGCCCTGGGATGTCCCCATGGAATGGCTGTGACTGCCTCTGAGCACAGGGCTCTTTAGCATCCCCAGAAAGCCCTGGCAGGTCTCCAGGATCCTCGAGTCCAACTCCTGGCCCTGCACAGGACACCCCAACAATGCCAGCCTGGGCCTGGCAGCGCTGTCCAAACGCTGCTGGAGCTCCCAGAGCCCTGGAGCTGGGACCCTTCCCTGGGAGCCTGGTCAGTGCCCCAGCAGCCTCTGGGGGAAAAACCTTTTCCTCAGATCCAACCCCAACCTGCCCTGACTCAGCTCCAGCCCTTCCCTCCAGTTCTGTCCCTGGGCACCAGAGGGAAGAGGTTCCCACAGCCCCAGCCAGGGACGCGCTCCCAAGGCTGTTCCAGGGCAGCCAGGGCTGGCACCAGCTGGGATGCTCGGTTTCCATGGGCTGGACTTTCAGAATGGGATTCCCCAATTTTGTGCTCCCACTAAAACCGTGCCACTGCTCGCTGCCCTCCACCCTCCCACTGAAAGTACAAAAGACAAAGATCCCAGGCTGGGATAAGAACAATTTAATGGAAACAGAAACAAGGAACAAAAAGGAACAGAAACAATATTGATAACAAACAGGATAAAACTAACAATATAAAGGGAAAACTAAAAAAACATCAACTGGCTCGTCCCATCCTTCCTAGAAAGGACACCCTTCACCTTGGGGGAGAGATAGAGTCCCTTTCCTAGCCCTGGCAATGACCTGAGATGGGATCAAATACAATGATGGGGCCATGGCCAGACGCTCACGTTTTTAAATCCCATCTCACGTCATTGCCAGGGGCAGGGAAAGGGACAGGTGTCCTCCCAGAATGAATCACAGGAAACTGTGGGTCAGTAGGGCTCTTCTCAGTGTGCACCTTCTGATGGGGGATGAGGTTGGAGATGCACATGAAGCTCTTCCCAGAGTCGGGGCACTCGCAGGGCTTCCCTTACTTGTGACTCTGTTGGTGTCGGGTCAAGTTAGAGCTCTGGGTGAAGCTCTTCCCACACTGGGGACACTCGTAGGGCCTCTCCCCAGTGTGGATGCGCCGGTGCTCAATGAGGTGGGAGTTCTGCCTGAAGCCCTTCCCACAGTCAGGGCAGCGGAAGGGCCTCTCCTCTGTGTGAATTCGCTCATGCAGGAGGAGATTGGAGCTGGTCTGAAACCTCTTCCCACACTGGGGACACCCATAGGGCCTCTCCCCAGTGTGGATCATCTGGTGGATGATCAGTTTGGACTTCTGGTTGAAGCCCTTCCCACATTCCCCACATTTGTATGGCCTTTCCTCAGCGTGGATATTCTGGTGGCAGATCAAGTGGGAGCGCTGGCTGAAGCTCTTCCCACATTCCCCACACTCATAGGGCCTCTCCCCAGTGTGGGTCCTCTGGTGGACAGTCAGGTTGGAGCTTTGGCTGAAGCTCATCCCACATTCCCCACATTCATAGGGCCTCTCCCCAGTGTGGGTCCTGATGTGGCGGATCAGGTTGGAGCTGTCTGTGCAGCCCTGCCCACATTCCCCACACACGTAGGGCTGTTCCCCAGTGTGGATCCTCTGGTGGCGGGTCAGGTGGGAGCTGCTGCTAAAGCTCTTCCCACACTCCAAGCACTCATAGGACTGCTCCTTGTCATGATGTTGCTCAAGGGCCACCAGCTCAGGGCCCTGGCTAAAGCTCTCTCCATTTTCCTGGCACAGGGTGGGTCTTTCCTCCTCTGAGCTCCCTGGGATAGGTTTGGAGCCCCTCCTCATGCCAGATCTCTGGGGGTTTTCCTCCCTTTTTGATTCCTGTACCATGGAGCCACTCAAAACATCCTCTTTTACGGGGTTCTGCTTTTGGGATTTGTCTTCCCTGGTCTCCATCCTCAGCTCCTTGTCTGGGGGAGGAAGAACAAGGAGAGAATGGAATTTCCTCTGTGCCAGAGGGAAGGGGAAGGAGATCCCCCAGGGAATCCCTGGCAGGACGGCGTCAGCAGTGGGGTTGTCCTGCAGCCAGGGGCCATGCTGGGCTGGGAGATGGAGCAGAAGAGAGGGGAAAAGGGGCAGTGACTTCCTCTTTACCTGCCTGGCTGTCCCTGGGAATCTTCCTCTTCCTTGCAGTCTCCTTCTCCCTCCAGCCAAAGTTTGGAAATGAGTAATCCTGGTTTTCAGAAAAATATAATATATGAGCACATTGGGTTAGGGGGTTCCTCCTGCCCAAGTTCCTCTGTAGAAGTTACCAGGCATCTGTTGGCCATATAAACCTCCCAAAACACCAAGATTGATTCCTGCAAAATACAAGAATGACCAAGATTCAGCAGAAACACCCAATTCATGAGTTTCCCCTCTCTGGTCTCTCAATTTTGGGATCTTGGAGGTTCACCTCTGTCTGGTTTGCTGCAGATAAAGTTTGTATTGGTGTTCCCCCTCTCTGGGCTGCTGTGGCTTCTGGGAATCCAGGAGGTTCCCCTTCTCTGGGCTCACCACTTTGGTATCACAGGTGTCTCAGGGGTCAGCCCTGTCTGGGGTCCCTGTGTAAGGGTCCTGGGAAATCCATGGGTCCTCCATGTTCCAAACATGTGCAGGCTTCTGGAATAGCCCCAGCTCTGGTCCTGCCCATTTCTGCTCCCCCCATTCCCAGGTTTCCCTCCCAGCCCTGCTGGTACTGGGCCATCCCCACGTGCCTCTGGGCTGACAGTGCAGCCCCTGAGCTGGGCAGACCAAGCCCCAGCGCGGGGGGACCCTGCATCCTCCGCTCCCTGGGCAGCCGCGCCCAGCCCCGGGCACAGAGCTCCGTCAGCCCCGCCGCCCCCTCCCCAGGGCCCCCCGGGGACCCCCGCAGCCAGGGCTGGCTCTGAGTCAGGCCGCCCCGAAGCCTGGCTGAGTGACCAGGGGGGCACGGGGAGCCCGGTACCCCACAGGAATGCCGCCAAATTGGGACAAAAAGCTGCTCCACTGGGGGCACTTTGAACACCCACCTGTGTCAGTGTTGGTCAGTGGTGACTCACTGCAGCCTCCCAAAAGTGTCTCCCAGAGGAAGGCGTTTGGGGCAGGCACACAGCAGTCACACACCCACACACACCACAGGGAACTTGCTGACGACTGAGATACAGGAAGGGCCTTTGCCTAGGAATCCAGTGGGTTTTATTGCAGCCGCACTGAAGGGGTCCAGAGGCAAAAGGCAGCGACCGTTAGAGGGTCCAGGCTTATATGTGGGTAGAAGGGGGTGGAGCTAACACTAACAACCAAACACTGAGAGGAGTGGGTGGGAGAAGACTGTACTATGACCAATAGGGACACATGGGGCTAAACGGACAGGGGTACAGACCAATGGGGTAACAAAGAACAGAGAAACTGCTAGAAACCTGACCATATAAGGTCAACTGGGGGAGTAATGGCCAACGGACCAACAGGGGGGTGTGGCCACAGGGTTGACTGACAGCCTGTCAGTGATACAGGAGTCCCTGGCACACGGCTCCCGGCAGCTGCCCCGCTGCCACAGGCAGGGCTTTGGGGCAGGGAGGCTCTGCGGGACCCCCGGGCTGTGCCCCCTCCCAGTCCCTGCCCGCCCCGGGGCTGACCTTCAGCCCGGGCTCTCTCACTGGCCCCAGCTCCCGCACAGTCCCTGCTCTCATTTCCTTTGCCCCCTGGGCTCTCTTTTGGGGGTCTCAGAACACCTGGCAATGGAACCTTGACCTGAAAAGGAACCATTTTGGTGCTCCCTAGCCAGGCCACAACTGAAACTTTGTTCCTTTTATCTCCTTGCAGAGGCCCCCAGGGCATTTTCTACACAGAGTTCCAGCCCCCAACTTTTCCTGAAGGAGCTGCCTACAAATGTCACACTGCCAGGGCTTTGTCCTTGCTGTCACCTGCTGTGCCTGGGCATGAGCAGAGCTCCTGCAGTTGCATTTCCAGCTGCTGTGCAATCAAAGCTGAGGAATCTGGAGCTGCCTGAAGGCAAAAACTGCAATATGAGCCTCTCTCCAGGGGAAAATCTTCCCCTCCTGTGCCAGCCCCTGTGGCAATGCTGGCAAATGCACCAGCCATGGCCAGAATTCAGATTTCACTGTCAAATTTCCTTATATCCAGTTATAGTTCCCATGGGAATATTGCCAGGACAAGTCTGGCTGGCAATGGTTTCAACAAGGGTCACCTCCCATCTCTCCCCAAAACACTGGGGAAGGCTCCCTGCTCTCCTTCCAATGGGAAAGAACTGTCCTGCTTCACCAGGCACCCATGGCCACGATTGGGATTCCACCTCCAAAATTCCCTAGATCCAAAGACTGCTCCCAGACAAAATCTGCCATTACTGACAAGTCTGGCTGGCCTTGGCCTAGTGAGGCTCTCACCTGCCCTCCAAACCTTGGGGCTCTGTGCTGTCCTTCCTATGGGAATGAACTGCCCTTCTTGGCCCGGTTCCCATGGCTAGAATTGGGATTCCACATCCAACATTGCCTCTTGTGAGAGACTGGAGGAGATTGTTGGCTGGAAACATTTGGTGTGGGGGGAGGAAGGGGCAGGTCCAGCCTTGCCCTGCCCTGTAAGCCCAATCCCCCCAGAGCCTCTATCCCAGCCCAGCAGTGTCTGCCAATCCCTGGCACACCAAAGGCAATGCTCCACAGCCACCTCTGGAGCCCCCAGCCCAGCTCCTGAGTGACCAAATGACCCAAAGTCCCACCTGGGGGAAGGGCCCAGGAAGAACAAGGGGTATTGAAGGCTGACCACAAAGCAAGCACGTCTTGACCCCATCTCCTCTTGGAATTTCTGTCTGAACACTGCTGGAATCCAGGAGCCTATAGCTGTGTGTGTTCTGTTCTGTATCTCTCTATATATCTCTCTCTCAGCTGCTGTGCAACCAAAGCTGAGGGGTCTGGAGCTGCCTGAATTCAAAAAACTGCAATATGAGCCTCTCTTGAAGGGGAAATCTCTCCACCTGTGCCAGCCTGTTGCAGTGCTGCCATTCTCTGCTGCTGCTGGGGCACTTGGAGGTCTGGCTGAGCAGAAAAGGTGATCCTGAGCCAGGAGATTTCCTTGGCTGCAGCAAAGCCTCAGCACGCAAAGGTCTTCCTAGCACTGTGCCCTGGACTAGGGGGGATTGTACTGCTGGAGCAGACCCTTAATTTCTTCTCCCAGGCAGCTTTAGGACACAGAACATGGAGATACCAGAGCTTTCTCTCACCTTTCCAAGTCCTCCAGAAGTATCCTGTGTGTGAAGCAGTCAGGGAGCAGGGTGTACGTACGTGTCAGGGGAGGGGAATTCAGAGCCCTTTTCTCCCCTGTGGGCTGAGGGTCTGCAGCTGCCCAAGGGGCCCTTTTTGCTCAGCTGAGAACAGTTCCGCTGAAAGCCTGTCCTAAACCTGCTTTTCCCACAAATGTGCCCAATGAATCCTGATTTCTTGCAGCCTCAGGTGTAAGATCTGAAGGATGGAACAACTCTGCTGGGGAGAGGTTCTCTTTTCCTTGTTTGGTGGGTTTTGTTTAGGATTTTTTTTTTCTTTTAGTTTGGTTTTTTGGTTTTTTGTTTGGTTTTGGGGGATTTTTATTTGGTTTTTTTTCTCTTTGTTTGGGTTGTAGTTTTTTGTTTTGGTATGCTTTTGTTTGTTTGTTGTTTTTGTTTTTTAATTAACTCCCCCTGGAAGCTCTGGGTAGAGCTCTGTAACTGCATTTGACCCTTGTCTGTGACATTGTGGAGGTGGCCAAGGGGACCTTCCCTGAGCTGCCTGCAGAGGAATCCACATCAGCCCAGGCTGGGCTGGTCAGTGCCCAGTCAGTTCTGTTGAGGGGACGCAGCTCTGGACGCTTCCCTTCGAGCATCTCCAGGGAGGGAACTCTGGGGCTGCAACCCCTGTGGTGTCACAGAACCACAGAATCACCAGGTTGGAAGAGACCTCCAAGATCATTGAGTCCAACCCAAGCCCTTAGACCTCAACTAGACTATGGCACTGAGTGCCACATCCAGTTTTTTTTCAAAGACATGCAGGGATGGTGATTCCACCACCTGCCTGGGCAGGTCATTCCAATACTTTATCACTCTTTCCATGAAAAAACATTTCCTAATATTCAACCTATATATTTCTTTGGTACAGCTTGAGACTGTGTCCTCTTGTTCTGTCAGTTGCTGCCTGGAGAAAGAGACCAACCCCACCTGACAACAATCACCTTTCAGGCAGTTGTAGAATGATAAGGTCACTCCTGAGTCTCCTTTTCTCCAGGATGAACAACCCCAGCTCCCTCAGCTGTTCCTCACAGGGCTTGTGTTCCAAGCCCCTGACTCAGCCTCGTTGCCTCCTCTGGATGCGCTCAAGTGTCTCAAGGTCCTTCCTAAACTGAGGGGCCCAGGGCTGGATGCAGCACTCAATGTCCTTCCTAAACTGAGGGGCCCAGGGCTGGACACAGCACTCAATGTCCTTCCTAAACTGAGGGGCCCAGGGCTGGACACAATACTCCAGGTGTGGCCTTACCAGTGCAGAGAACAGGGGAAGAATGACCTCCCTGCTCCTGCTGGCCACACCATTCCTGATCCAGGCCAGGGGCCATTGGCCTTTTTGGCCACCAGGGAACACTGCTTCCTCATGTCCAGTCAGCTGTCACCAGTCTCCCCTGGTCCCTTTCTGCCTGGGCACTGTCCAGCCGCTCTGTCCACAGCCTATAACGTTGAAAGGAGTTATTGTGGCCAAAATGCAGGACTTGGCACTTGGACTTATTAAACTTCATCTTATTGGACTCTGCCTATCCATCCAACCATTCCAGGTCTCGCTGCAGAGGCCTCCTACCTTCCAATAGATCAACACATGCTTCCAGATTAGTGTCGTCTGCAGATTTACTCATGAAAGACTCAATCCCCTCATCCATGTCATCAATAAAAATATTGAACAGAGCTGGCCCCAGCAGAGAGCCCTGAGGAACACCACTGGTGCCTGGCTGCCAGCTGGGTGCAGCACCATTCCCCAGCACTCTCTGGGCCTGGACATGCAGCCAGTTCCTAACCCAGCACAGAGTGCTCCTGTCCAAGCCTGTCTTGGTTTTGAAAGAAGACAGGTATCTGCTAAAGAGAGGCAGGGCCTCTCTTGGAATGGATAATTCAAATCCCCTTCCCTCAAATTATTATAATTTAGAAAATTAAAACGGCTCTCAGGCAGAGATATGGGAATAGGAATAACAGTTCTTTACTAATAGGTATAACAAGGCAAACAAACAACAACAACTACAGCAATTAATAGCGAAAACAGAACCAGGGACCTTGACGGAGCTTGGTCCCACAAAACCCGGGGCAGTCTGGTCTCTGGGGGACTTCAAAGAAAAGTACCAAGCTGGAATGGTGGGTGAATCCGGGCTGGTGGATCGGATGAAGTTCGGAGCTCAGTCGGTGGTCACTGGAAGGCAGGGATGTCTGGAGGGAGGGCAGTGCGGGCCCGCGGTGCAGCAGCTCTAAAACAACGCCGAGGCAGTGGGGCAGGATGCCCAGCCGAGGCAGCTCCAGCAGGGCAGCAAAAAGAGGAATCCGGATCTGGGCACACGAGGAGACGACGGCAGCTCTCTCTCCAGGATCAGATCCCGGTGGTGCCAGTGAGAAACTCACACAGCAACGGCAGCCGCGTCCGCTCCTGACACAGACCACACCAAAAGTGAAGCTGCCCCCCCCAGCCCCCGTCTTTCTCTCCCCCCCCCCCTCGGGGAAAAAACTCCCGGAGACAAGGGTGTAGCTAAGTGCTACCCTCCATGCTTTTGTCTTCACCTGATAACTCATAAGTACCCGGCCATCAATTGCCTTGCAACTCTTGGGAAAAAATTCTATAGGTGAAAAAAGAAACAAGGCTAACCCCCAACACAGGCCCTTTCCTAAACATGGGCCCTATAACAAAAGCTACTGTGGCTGTTATTCAGTTTGTTTTATGGGCTGATAAGGTGAGGAATTCACTGATTTTTAACTTGCTCTGGACAGCAGGCACGTGGATACATGGCTATCACATACTAAGTGGGTGTATTGGGGTTACTTTAAGAATGGTACTTTCTGTGAGGAAATGACAGTGAGGGAAATTTTCCAGACTTTTAGCCAGTTCCTTATGCCTACTCTACCAGCTTTTGAAGAGTTCAAATTTCCTCTAGAAACTAACCAAATGTTGCTGATGATCCTAGCTTATTTAGCTTTCAAAGATAAGGTGAGGTCAATTTGGAGCACGGCACAGACTAGAGATATTGCTGTGGGGCCTGACACTGCCCCAGAGGCTAGAGATACTGCTGTAAGGCCTGATACTGCCCCAGAGACTGGGGATGCTGGCCCACTGCCTGACCCTGCCCCGCAGCCCACCCCAGAAATGAACCACCCCAGTTGGGTGGGGGTTCTAGTGAAAGAGATACGTGAGATGGGCCAGGTGCTGAAAGAATACACTTCCCCAGCTGGTGAGAAGCCCTCCCCTTGCCCTGAAAAGGGAGAAGCCGATGGTGCAGCAGTGGAACCCACAGAGGTTACAACCGTCCAGGTTCCAGCTGAACCACAGGACCAGTCACAACCAGCTGCAGTTGCCCCTGTAGAAACAAAGAAGTATAAGATGAAATCAGAGCAACCCAGGTAGTAAGGATAAGAAAGGAGGGCCCTCACAGCCCACAGGGGAACCAGAGGTTGAGATTACCATCGAGTCCCTGACTTATGAAAGCCTACGTAATCTGCAAAAAGATATTGCACGACGGGGATTTGAGGCTTATACAACTTGGTTACTTCGGGTTTGGGACCTTATAGGTACAGGCGTGCAACTGGATGGTGGTGAGGCAAGGAACTTGGGACCCTTGACCCAGGACTCAGGGGTGAATCAAGTATTGTAAGGGAGCAAGGGCCCCTTCCCCTCTGGGAGCGACTTCTAATGAGTGTAAGGAAGAGGTTTGTCCACAGAGACAGAATGCAGGAGCACCATCATAGAAGTCAGTGGAAGACCCTTGAGGAAGGGATCCAACAGCTGAGGGAAGTGGCAATATTAGAGGTACTCTTTGGGAGGGGTGGACAGCATGACAATGACCCTGACAAGGTCAGGTGCACAGGGCAGATGTTGTGGAACCTGGCAAGTAAAGGGCCATCTCAATACACCACCTTCATTGCAATGATCAATCCTGATAGCAACCGAGAGACAGTGAGTTCTGTCGCCAACAAGCTCAGAAATTATGAGAGTATGATCAGTAGCCCAATGCAGGCTCAGGTCTCTGCTGTAGTTAAAGAACTCAAAGAAGAGGTAATAAGAGAAGTGAGGGAGGAGGTGAGGGAAGAGATGAAGAAGAACAGTTCCCATGCGGCACCGGTGCGAGTCACAGGTCCCAGAGCCAGAGCCCAACGCCCTCCAGCTAGAGAGGGAGGATACACCCCAAGGGCTGACCTGTGGTTTTTCTTGCATGACCATAAAGAAGACATGAGAAGGTGAGATAGAAAACCCACTTCTGCCCTGGCAGCACGGGTGCGTGAGCTCAAGGAGAGAAACACTAACCGAAGAAGTCCCACTAAAATGAAAGTAGCCTCAACCTCCCATGACCGAGTCACCAGGTATTATAGAAGTGAAGATGATATGTCAGATCCCCTTGAAAGAACCTCTACAATGTATACCCAAGAAGAAAATAATAACCAGTGCTAGAGGGGCCCTGCCTCTAGCCAAGAAGAAGCACAGGAAAACCGAGTCTTTTGGACTGTGTAGATTCGATGGCCTGGCACATCAGAGCCACAGAAATATGAAGCTTTGGTAGATACTGGTGCACAGTGTACCCTGATGCCATCAGGACATGTAAGGGCAGAACCCATTTCCATTGTTGGAGTGACAGGGGGATCACAGCAACTGACTCTGGTGGAAGCCGAGGTGAGCCTGACCAAGAAAGAGTAGCAGAAACATCTGATTGCAATCGGCCCAAAGGCCCCGTGTATCCTGGGCATTGACTTCCTCAGGAATGGCTATTACAGAAACCCTAAGGGACTCAGGTGGGCTTTGGAATAGCTGCTGTAGAGGCAGAGGGCATCAAGAAGTTGAACACCTTGCCTGGACTGTCAGAGAACCCATCTGCAGTAGGACTCCTGAAGGTAGAAGAACAACGAGTACCAGTTGCCACCTCGACGGTGCACCGCCGGCAGTATCGGACCAATCGAGATGCCGTGATCCCCATCCACAAGATGATCCGGGAACTGGAGAGCCAAGGGGTGGTCAGCAAAACCCACTCACCCTTCAACAGCCCCATCTGGCCTGTGCGCAAGTCTGATGGAGAATGGAGACTGACTGTGGACTATCGTGCATTGAATGAAGTGACACCACCGCTGAGCGCTGCTGTGCCAGACATGCTGGAACTCCAGTACGAGCTGGAGTCCAAGGCAGCGAAGTGGTACGCCACTATTGACATTGCCAATGCATTTTCTCCATTCCTCTAGCTGCAGAGTGCAGGCCTCAGTTTGCGTTCACATGGAGGGGAGTGCAGTACACCTGGAACCGACTGCCCCGGGGAGCTGCTGGGAGCCGCTCCCGCCCCGCCTGCGCCCCTCCCGCCCCGCCGCCAGCCGCTGCCTGCTGGCCGCGCTCTGGCGCCGGATGCGGAGCAGGAGCTCGGGGCGGTCACGGCGAAACCAGGGGCTGCTATAATGGAGCCAGGCCCCGCATCGCCGGCGCAGCAGCGCCGGCCCGGCCCGGCACCTTTCGGAAGCCGTAGCGGTTCAGCTGGCGCACGAAGCTGCTGAACTGCGTGGCCCTGAAGGTGTGTGGGGCTGGGCCCCGAGCACCGCCCGGGCTGAGCAGCTCCCACTCGAAGAGGGAGCGGTCTATGAGCAGCCCCAGGGCCTGGCTGTCCAGCACACAGAGCGGACGCGGGGGCTGTTCACCAGGTGCCACAGCTTGGCAGGGAAGGTGCGGGCGTTAATCCCAGCGGGCAGTGGCACCTCCGCCATGGCGTCGATCGCCACCTGTGCCACAACTGCCAGAGCGCAACGGCCGCGGCTGCGCCGGCGGCGCGCGGCCTGAGGGGGGCACTGCGCTCGGCCCGCGCGCGCCCGGCGCGGCCCCGGCGCGGGCCGGACTCGGCGGGGACGAGCGCCCAGAGCCGGGGCCGCGGGCACAGCGCGGGCGCGGCGGCTCCTGGGGCTGGCCGGGCACGGCAGGGGCAGGGCCAGGGGCAAACCCTTGCTTGCTCTGCCTGCACGCATCCTGCCTTTGCTTGGCAGCACAGCCCCAAAGCACCCAAGGCAAGGTAACAGAAAAGCTGCTTCCCAGGCAGTTGGCCTCCAGCAGCTGTTGGTGCATGGGCTAATTCCTCCCCAGGCACAAGACTTCTCATTTCCCTTTGTTGAACTTCATCCTATTTCCTCAGGCCAATTCTTTAGCCTGCCAACGTCCCTCTGAATGGCACAAGCAGTTGGTTTATCAGCTGCTCCTGCCACTTTTGTGCTGTCTGCAAACTTGCTGAGGGTAAACTGCACCTCCAGCCCAGCCATTCATGAAGACTTTAAAGAGTATCTGCCCGTTATCAGCCCCTGGGGGTCAGAGCACAAGGACTTACCTCCAGCTCTAGTTTGTGCCACTGATGACAATCTTCTGGGCCCAACCACCCATCCATTTTCCAGTCTTCCTCCCTGGGCACTTTGACAGTTTCTATTTAAGGATGTTGTAGGAGACAGTCTCCAAGGCTTTGGTAAGCTGGGGTAGATATCATCCACTGCTCTACCCATATGCTGTCAAGTTTGCTGTCCTGTCACATTCACACCCAGTTGCTCCCAGTTTCCCCCAACATGGTCCCAGTATTCCCAGTGTTGTCCCCTGCAGTATTGGTTCCAGACATTCCCAGTATATCCCCCAGCATGGCTCATTCCCAGTCACCCCAGAGTCCCCAGTACGGTTCCAGTTGCCCCCAGCATGATCTCCCTCATTCCCAGTATATCCCAGTTAACTCCACCACACACCAGTCATGCCCAGTCACTCCCAGTAGCTTTCCAGTGTGGTCCCAGTCACTCCCAGTATTTCCATGTCCATGCTCCAAGTGATGCTGCCAGACCTGATCCGTGGGGATTGGAATGTCCTGCTCCCTTCCCGGGGCAGGGTCACACCTGAGCCAGGTGTGCAGAGCAGGACCTTGCCCTGAGCCAAGCCCTGTCCCACCTGCAGGATCTGCTTCCCTGGGGCTCTTCCTGCTGCGGCCCCAAGCCCAGGCTTGGTGCTGAACAAAGGGGCTGGGGCGGGGTCATCCCTGGTGGGGGCTGCGCACCCCTCTGCCCCCTCCCCAAATTCCCTCCTGGGGGCAGCAGGAGCTGGGGCAGGAGCCCTGTGGGGAGGGAAAAGGGGGGTGACACTGGGCATGGAGGGGTCACTGGGGAACCCCCCTCACCTTCTCCTGCACCATCAGGAGGAGGAACCCCAACATGGAGACCCCAAACCACAGCAGCATCTGGGGGTTTGGGATTTGTGGCATCTTTGTGGGTCTGGGAGAGTCACAATTGCCCTAAAACCGCCTCCCATCCCCACAGCCACTCCCAGACCCCTCAAGCCAAACCCAAAGCTCCTGCCCAGGACACCTCCAGCTACTCCCTGCAACAGAAATGGCCCAAAACCTACAAAACGTGTTCCCATCTCCCCCAAGCCTCACCCAAATTCTCTCCAAGCCACACAGCCTGCCACAACTCTACAACTCCCTCACAACCCCTCCCAGAAGGCCCTGAAGCCCCCTCCCAGCACCACAAATGCCCCTAAGAGCCACAAAAGCCTCTCTCAGTCCCTCCAGGAGTCCCTAAACCCAGCTCAGCCCCCCATGGCACTCACCAGGAGAGGTTGGTGCACAGGAATATCCACAGCCAAGATCAGCTCGGGCACTTCAGCAGTGGTTTGGGGCACTTTGAGGGGGACACCCTGGATGGGGGACACCCAGGCCAGGGACTGGAACAGACAACTGGAATTCCTGGAGAACAGACAGGCTCAGGTGGACCTGTTCTGCTGCACAAACTACAAGATCATTGCCATGTCCCTTGGCTTGGGTGGTCCCAGAACACAACTTAACCCCCCTGAGTATTCCCCTGAGACCCCAAATTGACACTCAAATCCCAGTAAAATGATTCAGCTTTAGATCTCTTTGCTTCATTTCTTTATTTTTTTCCCCAGATGTGGGTGTTTTGATGGGATAAACATGGAAATTTTTCAGGTGGGAAAGACCTCCAAGATCCTCAGCATTGCTTGATGCCACATGAAGAAAAAAATGGACAGAGAAGATGAGATTTTTGGGCTGTAAAGTCAACAAATCAGCTCTTCCCAATGAATTTCCAATGTTGATCAAAGTCTCGATGGATGTTCCTTTCCCAACATTTATCCAGGTGCCTATGGGGGTCCAGGAGGACATGGAGACCACCAGCCAGGTAGTGTCCCAAACTGGAATCACTGGGAATATGGGTCAGCAGGGCTCTGCCCAATGTGGGTCCTCCGATGGGGGATGCAGTTGGAGCAGAGCACGAAGCTCTTCCAGCATTTGGGGCACTTGCAGGGCTTCCCTTACTGGTGCCTCTGTTGCTGTTGGGTCAAGTGAGAGCTCCTGGAAAAGCTCTTCCCACACTGGGGACACTCGTAGGGCCTCTCCCCAGTGTGGATGTGCCGGTGCCTGACAAGGCTGGAGTTGTGCTTGAAGCCCTTCCTGCAGTCAGGGCAGCAGAAGGAAATTTAGGGGAGGATGTTGCAGAAAGAGGCTGTGGACATTGTGGCTGGAAAGCAGGGAATGGAGAGTGTAGCACTAAGGAGGTTTCCTCAGTGCAGATAACTGCACTTCCATGATGAGGACAAAACTTGCCTAAGCTGAACATTCAATCTCAAACCCATCCAATTTTAGGCAGGAATGCCAGGAAAAGCACTTCACTCCTGCATCCATTAATGGATGCTAGAGTGCAGAGTGCACCCTGTGAACTCCCAGGGATTGGAGGCTGCACTGCGGGCTGCCAGGAAACACTTGCCAGGCACGGCAGAGGTTGTACATCTGTTCAAACTCATGGCAACTGCAGAGGATTCTTTCCAAGTCTCACTCTGTCCCATTGCATGGGCACTGCTCCTGCCAGCATGTAGAGGTCAGGAACAGGGACAATGCAGGTGACAGGGACACTGGGCAAGCAGTGAGTGCTGTGCCAGCACAGCCAGAATGGTGCAAGAGGCAGCGCCAAACAGGCTGAGGCACCCAGAGCAAGCCCCTCTGTCCAGGCCATGGCCTCACCTGGTTGCAGCATCACCTGATGAGGGATGGAGTCAGGCTCCCAGGTTACCTCCAGGTATGCAGGGCAGTAGCTGGGCAGGGCAGGGAGGTGGCAGAGCTGATGTCATCCATCGAGGTGTGCCAGGTGTGTGGTGGCCATGCCCACTCCCCTCAAGCCACACCCACCCTTGCCCCACCCTCCTGCCCTCAGGGCTGAGGATACCCAGGTGTGGCTGGGGCATGGGTGCCCCTCCCCTGAGCACCAGGGCCTGGCGAGGGCAGAGCTGTCCAGCGTTGCCCTCATCTCCGGGCACTCCGGTTTCACTTGTGGGGGAAACAGAACAAAATTTGGGGCATTTTCCCACTAAAAATTGGGAATTTCCAACCCTGAAAGTGGTAGGTTTAACCTCAAAATATTTGGGACATCAAGTCTATCCATCAAAATGAATGGATTTTTTTTTTGACATCAGGTGTACCCATTGAAATTAATGGCAGGGAAGAGAAACCAGGTCTACCCGTTGAACTGAATAGAGGAGAAAGGACATCAGGTCTACCCATTGAAATCAATGAAAGAGACAGGACATCAGGTCTACCCAAAAAGGTCAATAGGGATTTGGGGACACCAGGTCTATCCCCTTTTAAAGTCAATGGGGATTTCACGGCCATTATATATATATATATAATAT
>JAJEOU010000970.1:0-16593 GCA_021534815.1 Acrocephalus arundinaceus
GTGTCCTTGGTGATGTGTGGTGACGTAGGTGCTGGTGGCAACGCGCCTACGCCACAGTGCTCGGTGCACGCGACGGGACAGGACGCGCCAGAGCGGTGCTGTGAGGAGCCCCCACACAGCCCACTCATTTGTGTCTGACCCGGAGCTTTTCCGAGGTGTTACTCCTGCAGCTGACCTCGCGGCCAGACTGCGGGACTTGGTGACTCGGAGCTTTCCCGAGACATCTCCCATCCCTGCGGCCGGTGCCCTCGAGGCCAGACCGCGGGATTTGGTCACCTGAATCCTTTACGAGGAGTCTCCTGTCATTGTGGCAGGAGCCCTCAAGAGTGCAGGGCTTGCTGTCCTGCAGCCTTCCTGAGGCTTCTCTGTTGCAGGTGCCTTTGAGGCACAACTGCACGACTTGTTGCCTCAGAGCTTTCCCGAGGCATCTGTCTGAAGGTGCCCTCGAGGACAGACGCTGGCATGGCGGGCAGATTTCTCGGTCTGCTCAAAGTGTTCAGGCGGAAAAAGAATAAAGACCCTGGAGCAGCTCCAGCACCACAGCCTGAAGAGCTGGAGCAGTTCCAGCCACTGAAGGATGGTGAGTGGCAGAGCCAGGCCACAGGGCTGATGGCTGCACCCAGCTTGGTCCCATATCTCATCCTCACCCCCATCCCATCCTATCCCATCCCATCCCATCCCATTCCATCCATCCCATCCCATCCCATCCCATCCCATCCCATCCCATCCCATCCCATCCCATCCCATCCCATCCCATCCCATCCCATCCCATCCCATCCCATCCCATCCCTTCCCTTCCCATCCCACCTATGGACCGGATGGAAGAGGAGCCAAGGCTGCCCCTGCAGCAGTTGTGCTCCATCCCCTGGGGCATCCTGGAGCTGTCCCTGCCTGGGGAGCGCAGGGCTGGGCTGTGTTCTCTGGCCTCTCCTGCAGCCTCTCAGCTCTGGCTGCGCTCGCCCTTTGCCAGATGCAGCTGTGGACGGGACACAAGAGCAGAAGCCCTCCCGTGGCCGCTTCCGCAGGACACTGAAGGTACCTGCAGCCATCCCCACCTGGGCTGGGCCTTCAGTCCCTGCTCAGCTGAGTACCGCGCTTGGAACACTCCATGGAACATGCCTCTCTTCCCTGTCCTTTGTTCTCCTGCAGGCCTTGCGGAAGCTTGTGCCCCTTCGACATAGAAAGAGCAGCACCACAGCAACTGAGGGCACAGCCGAGCCTGACTCCGGGCTGACCCAGCTCCAGGCAGAGCGTGATGTCAGCCCAGATTCGACTGAGTACTTGGAAGACTCTGACACTGCAAGGAATGACCGACAGGGCAAAGACTGACATGGCAGTGTCTGAGGACGTGGCCATCACAAACACCAACACCAGAGAGACTCAAGGCATCGCAACTACTATCGCCATGCTCATTCCCTCTGCGATTCATGCTCCCGCTATGGAGTTTTTCAAGGAGAGTGCTCAGCAGTCGGTAAGCAGCTTGGGCCAGGGCTGAAGGCCTCCCAGGATCGTGTGCCCCCTCAGGCCACAGCCACTGGCCACCTCAGTCTTTGAGGCCAGCAGGTGTGGCGGGAAGGGAAGCATTTCTTGGGGAAGCTGGGGAAGCTGTCCCTGAACAGCGCTCCAAGTCTTCCCCATGTCTCCTGCAGGTGCCAGCCATGGTGAAGAACATTCACCAGAGACTGGCGTCTCATGTCACTGAGGATGCCAGGCTGCGCATTACCATTCTGAGCTGGCTGAAGAACAAACCTGCTGACGTGTGTGCTGACCCTTCCTGACACTGTGCCCCAACGTGTGACAGGTACGGGCCCACCTGCCTTGAGAGCTCAGGGCTCAGCAGCCTTTAGCACAGCCAGTCCAATGGGGTCTGCCAGACAGTGGAGCAGTCCAGGACCCTCGGGCCCCTCTGTTCCCAAGCCTGCTGCTGTGCTCCCTCCCTGCCCTCAGGGCACCAGGGCTCTGTCACCTGGGTCTCCACAGTGCACAGGGCATGGGACTGTGACTGAGACACCCCTGACACAGAGCTCTGATCCCATAGAGCTGCTGCAATGATGTGGAGACCATAGGCTCGTCAGATGTGACAGTGGAGAAGGTACTGCCAACACTGCTCAGCGTGATGGAGGATTGGCCTTGCACAGAACATTCACCTCCGATGGGAACAAGAAGGATGTTTTTGCCCTGGCAGTGAGTTTCTAGAAACTGGCCTCTGCTCGCTGCCCGGTCCCCTCTCCATCCTCTCCTTGCCTTAGGCGTTGGCCTAGGGCTGGGTTTAGGGGGCACCAGGCCCCCTGCTCCCCTCTGCATCTCACCACAGGCCCTGCCACACGGCATCTTAGCACTAGCTCTGCCTCTGGCTGCTTCTTTTGCAGGCAACTCTGGTGCTGTGGGTGATTGTCCAGGGGCCTGAGTGCCACCAGCAATGCTCCTTTATTCAGCCCGCCTGTTTGTGGCTCTACTCTTCCACATTGTCATCACCACACAGGAGATGCACAAAGAAGTTGGTGATTTCTGGAGAGCATGCCAGGAGGATCACCACCTTCCCAGCCACCCCAACAGTCCCAGTCCTCCTGTCTTTTTAATGTCCTTGTCGCCAGCGCCAGTGCTCCCGGTGCGACCTGGGCTTTGCTCTGCACACAGGTTTGCGGTGCAGACCATGAGGGCTCTGCTCAGCCAACTGTGGTGTGACAAAGAGCTGATCGCTATGGAGAGCAAGCATGGTGGGAAACTCTGCTCTGCGCCGACACCCAGCACTATGCCGTGGGTCTGCTGGCCAGGTGAGACCCTCTTCTCTCCCACATTTGTGCCCTGTGCCCGAGGTGCCCCACACAGTCCCTGTGGTCATGGGCCTGAGGGCCTCTCACCGAGGGACGGCCAAGCAGGCTGGAAAAGGCTGGGAGAGGAGCGTGCCCAGAAGCGGCCGCCTCCCAAAGCACCCACATCCCCTCCAGGGATGCTGGGGAAAGACCAGACCTCTGTGAGTCAGTCCTGGGAGAGCTTTGTCCCCCCGCCCAGCTCAGGGTCTTGGCGCCTTTTTTGTCCCTGGCAGGGAGATGCGTCGTGACTTGGGCCTCATGTGCTCCCACATCGCATTCTACCTACTCCAGCTTCTAAGCAGGGAGGAGCCACGCTGGGATCTGCCCTTCCTGGCATTTCTTGTGGAGGTGAGCCAGTGCTGCCTTGCTGAGCTCTGTTCCCAGCTCTCTGCCCTCTCGTAGCCGCAGTGGCCTGGGCCACTGCCCGAGCCCTGTGCTGCTACTGGGCCCAGCCTTGTGTGGTTCTGGGCTCCTGCCCTTTGGGTCCCCTGTCACTGCCATGTGCCTTTCAGGTCCTCAAGTGCCTGGACTTGAGTGAATGTGCAGACACTGTCCTGGAAGTCATGTCAAGGCACCTGCGGGGCAAGTGCAGGCAGAGGCGTCGCCTGGCTCTCAGAGGCCTTGTGCTGCTCAGCAAGGATCCCTTGATGGTGAGAAGGGGGCAGCGGCCAAAGCTGCGCTGGGGAAAGCAGCCCCTTGGGCTGGCTGGGCTTCAGGAGCTTGAGGCAGCTGCTCCCAGCTCTCCTGCCTCCTGGTTCAGCTGCTCAGATGCTTTGGAACAGGCCTTTGGCCTCTGGGCCCTGCAGCAGCAGGGTGGGGTTCCAGTGCCAGGGGGAGAGGTGTTGGCAGTGCAGCTGTTGATGGCTTCCCAGTACAGCCTTGCGTTCCACACAGGCCAGACGTTTACTCAGCCTGTCTCAGAGCATTCTGGAGCTGCTGAGTGATGCCGATGGAGAAGTGGTCAGCATGTCCCTCTCCGTGCTCACGAATGTGCTCCAGAACAATGACATCGCAATAGGCAGCACCATCGCCCTGAAGCTAGCTGACCTACTCCTGTCACTCTTTAGAAACGTAAGCCTCTGTACCGCGGGCACTGTCTGCTGCCCAGAAACTTTGTGCCCTGTGGATTTTTAGGCTTTTGCCCAGCTGGGCTGGAGAAGTTGGTGCTGAGGTCTTTTCCGCTTCCTTTCCTTCAGGACAACAGCCATGTGCAGCTGCTCGCCATGAGCTTTTCCAAAAGGTTATGCGCTTGGTAGTGGAGGAGGGAAAAAAGCTCCTGAAAAGAACAGTGAGCCAGAGCCTGCTCCCACTCTTCTTACACTGCCACGAGGTGAACTGGCGCGTGGCGAAGGTGAGGTTTTGTGTGATGCTGGTGCATCCCTGAGAGGGGCTGGGCTGCCTCCTGCCCGGGCACCTTCCGGGTTGCAGCCTCCTCCTGGCCTTGGCACTGGGACGCAGGTCCTGTGCCCTGGGCTGCGCTGCCATCTCCTGTCTCTGCTGCTCTCCAGGCCTCTCGGGAAACGCTGCATTGGGCAGCCGTGTTCCTGAAGAGAAGCAATCTCCAGCAGGTGCTGCTGAAGGAGAAGCTGCTGAAGTTCGCCGAGTGCCTGGTAAGGACGGCCTGGAGAAGCCAAATCCTCAGCCTGGGGAAGCCCCCTGACCGCGGTGCTGAGTGTGTGGGGCTGGCAGCTGTGGCCCCTGCCCAGTGCTGCACCCGGGGGCGCCAGCCTGTGCTCAACACACCCTGGGCTGGCTTTCCTGGGCTGTGAGGGCTCTTCTCCAGGCTCCTGTGGCCCCGAGCCGGGCACCAACAGAGCCCCGGCCCAGTGGGGCAGCGGGATTGGGCGGCACCCGGCTCCCCGGGCAGCACCCGGCCCTCTGGCCCCTCCAGACGCCGGCGCCAGCGACTGCCGGCTGGGCATCAGGCTGTGTGGGAAGGGCAGGCCGGGGCTGGGCACAGGGAGCGCCCGGCCGAGGGGCTGAGCCCGCGCCAAACCTTCCCTCCTGCCGCTCTCTCCAGCTGGTAGAGGACGAGAGCCGAGCGGCCGAGCACCTGCGCCGCACCCTGCCCTACGTGGAGAGCCCACAGGAGCCCCTGCGACAGGCAGCCATCAGGGTCATCGGTGAGCCATGAGCCCCGGGGTCCCTCCCCGCCCCGTCGCAGCTCAGCCCCGGCAGCGGCATCCGCACCCGGCACCGTGGAGCCGCGCCTGCCCTCGGGCTGCTGCTGCCTCTCGCAGCCGTGCCCTCAGGCGTCAGGATGCGGCCGGGGCCCGGGGCTGAGCCCTGCCGGGACAGGAGGGCGTGTGGCGGCCACAAGGGCTGGCAGCGCCGCTGGGAGGGAGCTGTGCGCTGGGGCTGTGACAGGCTCTGTGTTCCCAGGGATCGCCGGGTGTTCCTCATGGGCCAGAAGGGAGAGCTCCAGGCCCTCAGTGAAGGTGAGTGAGAGCAGCGGGCTGGCGGTGGGGGCTGCCATGGGGAGACGCAATGCCTGGGCAGGGAGCTGCATTCCCTGCCCGCTTGCGGACGGCTTTGCTCCCCGTGTGGACGAGGGGTGGCGCGGCAGAGCGTACAGAGAGAGTTCAGGGACGCGGGCGGGGCGATTCGTGGCCAGCACCTTGCGACCATTCCCGTTGGCTCCTCCTCTCTCTCGTGCCGTGGTGAGAGCTGGGTGGGATGGCCCTCGGGGGAGGGTCTCCTTGGATTCCCGCAGATCCGGCTCTGATCGTGGCTCTGTCCTGTCTCTTCCAGCTCTTCAGGCCCTGAGAGAAGACGACAGCCCTCTATGATAAACCATTTTGTTCACTGACCTTTGAGGGCGAGCTGCAGAACTACGATCATCTGGCAGCTCAGAAGAACTGGTGCCCTTACAAGATCTCCAAGTACGGCAGAAGATGAGACTGCCTGGAGACAGAGGAGACCAGCTGGAGCTCCAGGCGCAGCTGATGATTTGCACAGCAGAGCCTGTGGGGAGCTCATGTGGCTTCAGCCCTCTCCCTACCTGCCACCCTCTTTTCCCCTCCATATTCCTCCATTTTGACAGCTCCATTCTTCAGCCCTGACACCATGCCATCCCCTTTGTTCCCTCTCAGCTCATTCCTTTGTTTTTCCTTCACAAATAAACAGTTTGTCTTGTTCACTTTATCTGCATCTCTGTGGAGCTGAAGCAATGTAAATCCAGAGCCCTGGGACCACAGGCCCTCCTGCTGCTCTCTTCTGCGCTGTGTTTTGTGCACAGACATAGAGGAAGAAGGGCAGATCAGCTGGAAAGGTCCCTGTGCTGAAGGTCCAGTTCCACAAGACTGTAGTGCTAAAGGTCTTGCTGAGTACCTGAAGGTCCTGGATTTTAGAAGATCCAGCTTGAGTGTGCTCTGAACCCAGCTATGAGGGATTGCATGGCGAGTGTCCACGGAGGGCAAAGGAGCTTGGAATGCTGCAAGTTTTCAAGAATAGCTTCCTGAAGCACAGCAGTGCTCCATCCTACACAGCATCAGGAAGCGGGCAGAACCAGAGACTATCTGGGCTTAAGAGGGAGCTTTGAGTGCGCCTAAGAGCAAACGAAGCAGCAGCACAGGCGGCGACACTCAGACATGGCACCGTGTCAGTGTCCAGAGCGCTGCCCGGCAGTGCCGGGATCCGGGTGCGGTTGTGGTCGCACAACGGAGGATCGCCACCGCCTCAGACCCAGCCAGAAAGCCAACCAAGTGAGAGCAGAGGGAGGGCACCCTTCCAGTTTCTCTTGGTGCACGGCTGCAAAGCAGCCCCTGCTCCTCCTTCCTTCGCCTGTGTTTGGGGTGTGCTGGTGGCAGAGCCAGCCAGGCTGTGCTCTGTGTTCCAAAGCCTGTTCAAAGCGGGCATGAGAAGTGCTGCATGCACAGCAGAGAGTCCTGGAAGGTGCTGGCAAGATCGTCCTGAGGAAACAGGGCTCTGGTCTCTGGCAGGAACAGGCTGGTTTTGCTACCGTGACACAGGCAGGAGTTGAGGCAGGTGAAGAAGCGCAGGCAGCTTGTGTTTGTAGAGGGCCTGGGCTGCACACTGAACCTCCACCTGGAAACACCCTTGGGTGAATTCGCACCAGAGCTGGAGTGCCTGTTCTGAAAGGACCAGAAGAATTCAGCCTTGCCAGGGTTTCTTAGGGTGTGTTGGTATCCCCAGCAAAGCTACACATTTGGGGAAACGGCTTTGGAGGAAAGGGGTTGCTTCCCAAGGAAAGTGCTTCCAAGGAGCTCCCAGTGAGGTAGGTGCAACCGTCCCCTTTAGCTCTCTTTGGTCCTTGCAGTCCTTGTGGCCCGTTGCACTTGGCAGAGGGGCAGGGGAAGGGAAAGGCTGTGAGGAGCAGGTTTGGCATGCGCCTGGACCTGCAGAGGCAACCAAGCACCTGCAGCAGGGTGTGTTATCCCTCTTTGGACAGAGGAGTGAGCAGGAGCAGCTCTGTCCAGCTGCGAGCCCCAAAGCTCCTTTGAGAGCTGTGAATTAAAAAGCCTTTACGCACACACTTTTCACAACTTGCCCGCCTGATGTGTTTCAAATCCTGGCAATAGGCATTTGCTCTTGCTTGGTGGAAGCTGCTCCGGCCCTGGGCCAGCATGGAACTGGGCTGTGTGGGCCAGGCAGTGCTGAGAGTCTTGGCTGATCTTGGTGTGGCCTTGGTCTCAGAAAAGGAAGGTTGGCCTTCCAAGGTGTCCTGCTCCTTAGCTCTTCCTGTGCATCTTGGAGAGAACAAGGTAGCATTTCTGGCCGCTGGCATTAGCAGGCCTTAAAATGAGGGCATGTTGTGGAGCAAGCCCAGCTGCGATACCCTGGGAGGAGCCAAGTGCTCCGTGCTCCTCTGCTGACACGTGAGCATGTGTCTGCTCTCGGGATGACCCTGGCGGTGTGAGGGGCTACTACAGGGACACCAGACAGCCGGTGCTGTCCTGCTGGGTCCCAGCAGTGCTCGCAGCAGTCCTGCATCTGCATCAGGATGCTGGCATGAGAGGTCTGGAAGCTGAGGCAGCTCATCTTAAGCTTTTGCGTAGGTACTACAGGTCAGTCCAACGGTGTTCCCTCAGGATATGAGAGTCCTGAGGGTCCTCCCAGAGCTGCTTGATGCCACCCACTCCTTGGGGCACCAGTTGCCTTCCTGTGGAGTGTTCTACATCCTCCGAGACAAAAGAGGAGCTGGACAAAGGCTTGCCAGGGTGCTCTCAATCCTTTACCAGCAGTCTGGTTAAGTGGAGAAGTCCAAGCTCAAATGTGCAAATGTAACGGCTGGCACAGGAAGTGTTAGTGGAAGGAGATCCAGGAATCCTATGCTGGCAGCCTGAGCTTGCTACCCGGGAAGGCTTTGGAGCAGACCTGCTGAGTGCATCCCACGGCACTGCACAGAACCAGGGGTCTGCTGGAGGGTGGGAAACTGTGGAGGGATAGGGACATCTGGGGGTCTGGTGGGGTGTGAGGGCTCCTGTGTGGTCTTGGAGAGGTTGGTGTTGTGGCGTGTTGGGGAAAGAGTTGTCTGGAAGTGAGAGGTCAAAGCTGGAATTTGAGTCAGTTTGAAGGCAGCATCTGTGGTTTGGCACAGCTTTGGTATGGAAGGCAGAAGGATATCTGTGACTTTTTCTGTTAGTGATTCCTGGTTCTCCTGCAGAAAAGAAGAGGGAGAGCTGTACTTTACTGGCCACTGAGATATTGGGGGGGGGGGGGGGAGGATTAGCCTTTTTGCAATCTACTCTTCTTTGGGTTACTTTTGTAACATGAATGGACTGGCATTCCTTGAGAGCTCTTATTCTTAACAGAATAGGATATTCACAGAATCACAGAATTCAAGATTGGAAGAGACTTCCAAGATCATCGAGTCCAACCCATGCTCCAACACCTCAACTAGACCATGGCACCGAGTGCCGCATCCAGTCTTTTTTTAAACACATCCAGGGATGGTGACTCCACACCTCCCCGGGCAGACCATTCCAGTACTTAATCATCCTTCTGTGAAAACTTTTTCTAAGATCTAATCTAGACTTCCCTTGATGCAGCTTGAGACTGTGTCCTCTCCTTCTGTCCGTTGTTGCCTGGAGAAAGAGACCAACCCCCAGCTGACTACAACCACCCTTCAGGAGTTGTAGAGATAAGGTCACTCTGAGTCTCCTTTTCTCCAGGCTAACAACCCCAGCTCCACAGTCTTTCCTCACAGGCTTGTGTTCCAAGCCCTCAGCAGCCTCGTTGCCCTCCTCTGGATGTGCTCAAGCATCTCAATGTTCTTCCTGAACTGAGGCGCCAGAACTGGACGCAATACTCAAGGTGTGGCCTCATCAGTGCCGAGTACAGGGGAAAAAGAATGACCTCCCTGCTCCTGCTGGCCACACCATTCCTGATACAGGCCAGGGATGCCGTTGGCCTTCTTGCCACCAGGGCATACTGCTGGGTCACGCTCAGCTGGCTGTCGACCAGAACCCCAGGTCCTTTCTGCTGAACACTGTCCAGCCAACTGTCCCAGTCTATAACGTTGCAGAGGGTTATTGTGGCCAAAGTGCAGGACTCGGCACTTGGATTGTTAAGCTTTATCCTATTGGACTCTGCCATCCATCCAACCGATCCAGGTCTCTCTGCAAAGCCCTCCATCTTTCCAACAGATCGACACATGCTCCCAGCTTAGTGTCATCTGCAATTTACTAATGAAAGATTCAATACCCTCATCCATGTCATCACAAAATATTGAACAGAGCTGGCCCCAGCACAGACCCTGAGGAACACCACTGGTGACTGGCCCCCATCTGGATGCAGCACCATTCACCACCACTCTCTGGGTCCAGCCATCCAGCCAGTTCCTAACCCAGTACAGAGTGTCCTGTCAAGCACGGGCTGCCAGGAGTATGCTGTGGGAGACAGTGTCAAAGGCTTGCTGAAGTCCAATAAACACATCCACAGCCTTCCGTGCATCCACAGCGGGTCACTGGTCATAAAAGGAAATCAGGTTGGTCAAACACGACCTACCCCTCCTAACCATGCTGGCTGGGTCTAATACCTGGTATCCTGTAAATTTTGTGTGATGACACTCAATATAAACTGTTCCATTATTCTTGCCAGGTATTGAGGTCAGGCTGACTGGTCTGTAATTACCAGGATCCTCCTTGCACTCTTTTGTGAGTGGGTGTCAATTGGCCAGCTTCCAGTCATCCGGAACCTCACCGGTGAGCCAGGACTGATGGTAATGATGGAGAGTGGCTTTGCAAGCTCATCTGCCAGCTCCCTCAATACCTGGGATGGATCCATCTGGTCCCGTAGATTATGGATATCCAAGTATTTCAGCAGTTCTCTGACTGCCTCCTCCTGGATAACGAGGGACCATTCTGTTCCCTGACATCATCTACAACCCAAGAGGACAGTCGTCATGAAGGAAGTTGTCTTCCCACTAAAACTGAGGCAAAGTAGGCATTAAGCACTTCTGCCTTCTCCTCATCTGTAGTTACTAAGTTCCCTCCTCGTCCAATAAAGAACAAAGGTTGGTTTTAGCCTTCCTTTTACCATTAATATATTTGTAAAACATTTTTATTATCCTGTACAGCAGCCGCCATTCTAAGTTTAAACTGAGCTTTGGCTCCCTAATTTTTTTTCCTACATGCCCTAGCAGCCCTCCTAAATACTTCTGGAGAGACCTGACACTCCTTCCAAAGATGATATATCCTCTTTTTTCCTAAGTTCCTGCAAGACCTCCTGGCCCATCCAGGCTGGACATTTACCCCATCAACTTATCTTTCAGCACACAGGGACAGTCTGTCCCTGTGTCCTCAAGATCTCTGCTTTGAGGCATGCCCACCTTTCCTGAACTCCTTTGTTTTTAAGAGCTGCTTCCCAAGGAATGCTCTGAATAAATCTCCTAAATAGGCCAAAGTCTGCCCTCTGGAAGTCCCAGTGCAAGAGTCTTACTGGTGCTCTCCTGATTTCACCAAATATTGAGAACTCTACCAATTTCACGATCACTGTGCCCCAAGCGGCCTCCAACCACTGCATCTCCCACCAGCCCATCTCTATTTGCAAACAGCAGATCTAACATAGTCCCTCCCCTGGTGGGTTCACCTCCAGCTGCGACAAAGAGTTGTCCTCCATACACTCCAACATTTCCTGGACTGCCTCTTATATTATATCCCTTCATCAAAAACCATTTGCAACCAAGAATGGCCCTATCTTTGCCTCCGTTAAGTTTTATTTTTTGTCGGTGACTCTAAATGGATGACGTTAAGGTAAATGAGCTGCTGCTTTGAGATGGGAAAAAAATTTCCAAACCTTTCACATTCTCAGACCATCCCAATTAATTTGGGACGTTTGCAACTTTTTGGAACTACTTGAGTTGAGCAACACAGAAGTAAAGCTTCCTGAAAGTGAGGACTCTTAAATGCCAGATTCTTCTGTGCCTTTGCTGCGAAGGTGATTTTGTTGCTGCTGGAAATTACTTCAATGAGAAAATAATTCCAACATGGAGTAAGAGCTTCTGACAAAGACCAGGTGTTGCCAGCAGTTGCTCCAGGCGCTCCTGCCAAGAGCCACATGCAAGAAGAAGCACAGCCCCCAGTGCACTTTAGCTGCCCTCTGGCACAGAAGCCTCCTGGTGGGCACAGGTCTCTGGGGCAGGAGACAGGCACCAGCGCTGCCAGGGCTTGGGGGTGTGGCAGGTCTGCTTCAGTGGGGACTTGGCCACACCTGCTAATCTCAGTGCTCCCCGGCCCCAGGCTCAGAGCAGCAATCGTGCCCTGGCCCACACCTTCCTTGTCTCTGTCACACCGTGGTTTTAGGATGGTCACCAGGCGGGTCATGTCCCAAGGAGGCCATGACAGGTTCTGTGGAAGGCCCCGTGCCTTTCCTGCTGTGACTGTGTCAGCAGCCCTGGGGGCTCCTTCTGCTGCCCAGAGCCCACAGAGCAGGGCAGCGTTTACTGATGATTTGAGCCATCAAATCATTAAAGATCCTGTCAGCTGTCTTAGACACTTGGGATGAGGGATTTCTTCCAACCTGGGCCGCTTTGGGTGGGGTGGGGGCAGTGCCAGGGCAGGTGGCAGTGTGTGCAAGGGCCCTTTGTGACATGGTGCAGCATGGTCACTGTGGAATGGAATGGAACAGGGGTGTCCTTGGTGATGTGTGGTGACGTAGGTGCTGGTGGCAACGCGCCTACGCCACAGTGGCTCGGTGCACGCGACGGGACAGGACGCGCCAGAGCGGTGCTGTGAGGAGCCCCACACAGCCCACTCATTTGTGTCTGACCCGGAGCTTTTCCGAGGTGTTACTCCTGCAGCTGACCTCGCGGCCAGACTGCGGGACTTGGTGACTCGGAGCTTTCCCGAGACATCTCCCATCCCTGCGGCCGGTGCCCTCGAGGCCAGACCGCGGGATTTGGTCACCTGAATCCTTTACGAGGAGTCTCCTGTCATTGTGGCAGGAGCCCTCAAGAGTGCAGGGCTTGCTGTCCTGCAGCCTTCCTGAGGCTTCTCTGTTGCAGGTGCCTTTGAGGCACAACTGCACGACTTGTTGCCTCAGAGCTTTCCCGAGGCATCTGTCTGAAGGTGCCCTCGAGGACAGACGCTGGCATGGCGGGCAGATTTCTCGGTCTGCTCAAAGTGTTCAGGCGGAAAAAGAATAAAGACCCTGGAGCAGCTCCAGCACCACAGCCTGAAGAGCTGGAGCAGTTCCAGCCACTGAAGGATGGTGAGTGGCAGAGCCAGGCCACAGGGCTGATGGCTGCACCCAGCTTGGTCCCATATCTCATCCTCACCCCCATCCCATCCTATCCCATCCCATCCCATCCCATTCCATCCCATCCCATCCCATCCATCCATCCATCCCATCCCCATCCCATCCCATCCATCCATCCCATCCCATCCATCCCATCCCATCCCATCCCATCCCATCCCATCCCATCCCATCCCATCCCATCCCATCCCATCCCATCCCATCCCATCCCATCCCATCCCATCCCATCCCATCCCATCCCTCCTTCCCATCCCACCTATGGACCGGATGGAAGAGGAGCCAAGGCTGCCCCTGCAGCAGTTGTGCTCCATCCCCTGGGGCATCCTGGAGCTGTCCCTGCCTGGGGAGCGCAGGGCTGGGCTGTGTTCTCTGGCCTCTCCTGCAGCCTCTCAGCTCTGGCTGCGCTCGCCCTTTGCCAGATGCAGCTGTGGACGGGACACAAGAGCAGAAGCCCTCCCGTGGCCGCTTCCGCAGGACACTGAAGGTACCTGCAGCCATCCCCACCTGGGCTGGGCCTTCAGTCCCTGCTCAGCTGAGTACCGCGCTTGGAACACTCCATGGAACATGCCTCTCTTCCCTGTCCTTTGTTCTCCTGCAGGCCTTGCGGAAGCTTGTGCCCCTTCGACATAGAAAGAGCAGCACCACAGCAACTGAGGGCACAGCCGAGCCTGACTCCGGGCTGACCCAGCTCCAGGCAGAGCGTGATGTCAGCCCAGATTCGACTGAGTACTTGGAAGACTCTGACACTGCAAGGAATGACGACAGGGCAAAGACTGACATGGCAGTGTCTGAGGACGTGGCCATCACAAACACCAACACCAGAGAGACTCAAGGCATCGCAACTACTGACGCCATGCTCATTCCCTCTGCGATTCATGCTCCCGCTATGGAGTTTTTCAAGGAGAGTGCTCAGCAGTCGGTAAGCAGCTTGGGGCCAGGGCTGAAGGCCTCCCAGGATCGTGTGCCCCCTCAGGCCACAGCCACTGGGCCACCTCAGTCTTTGAGGCCAGCAGGGTGTGGCGGGAAGGGAAGCATTTCTTGGGGGAAGCTGGGGAAGCTGCTCCCTTGAACAGCGCTCCAAGTCTTCCCCATGTCTCCTGCAGGTGCCAGCCATGGTGAAGAACATTCACCAGAGACTGGCGTCTCATGTCACTGAGGATGCCAGGCTGCGCATTACCATTCTGAGGCTGGCTGAAGAACAACCTGCTGACGTGGTGCTGACCCTCCTGCACTGTGCCCCAACGTGTGACAGGTACGGGGCCCACCTGCCTTGAGAGCTCAGGGCTCAGCAGCCTTTAGCACAGCCAGTCCAATGGGGTCTGCCAGACAGGTGGAGCAGTCCAGGACCCTCGGGCCCCTCTGTTTCCCAAGCCTGCTGCTGTGCTCCCTCCCTGCCCCTCAGGGCACCAGGGCTCTGTCACCTGGGTCTCCACAGCTGCACAGGGCATGGGACTGTGACTGAGACACCCCTGACACAGAGCTCTGATCCCATAGAGCTGCTGCAATGATGTGGAGAGCCATAGGCTCGTCAGATGTGACAGTGGAGAAGGTACTGCCAACACTGCTCAGCGTGATGGAGGATTGGCCTCTGCACAGAACATTCACCTCCGATGGGAACAAGAAGGATGTTTTTGCCCTGGCAGTGAGTTTCTAGAACTGGCCTCTGCTCGCTGCCCGGTCCCCTCTCCATCCTCTCCTTGCCTTAGGCGTTGGCCTAGGGCTGGGTTTAGGGGGCACCAGGCCCCCTGCTCCCCCTGCATCTCACCACAGGCCCTGCCACACGGGCATCTTAGCACTGAGCTCTGCCTCTGGCTGCTTCTTTTGCAGGCAACTCTGGTGCTGTGGGTGATTGTCCAGGGGCCTGAGTGCCACCAGGCAATGCTCCTTTATTCAGCCCGCCTGTTTGTGGCTCTACTCTTCCACATTGTCATCACCACACAGGAGATGCACAAAGAAGTTGGTGATTTCTGGAGAGCATGCCAGGAGGATCACCACCTTCCCAGCCACCCCAACAGGTCCCAGTCCTCCTGTCTTTTTAATGTCCTTGTCGCCAGCGCCAGTGCTCCCGGTGCGACCTGGGCTTTGCTCTGCACACAGGTTTGCGGTGCAGACCATGAGGGCTCTGCTCAGCCAACTGTGGTGTGACAAAGAGCTGATCGCTATGGAGAGCAAGCATGGCTGGGAAACTCTGCTCTGCGCCGACACCCAGCACTATGCCGTGGGTCTGCTGGCCAGGTGAGACCCTCTTCTCTCCCACATTTGTGCCCTGTGCCCGAGGTGCCCCACACAGTCCCTGTGGTCATGGGCCTGAGGGCCTCGTCACCGAGGGACGGCCAAGCAGGCTGGAAAAGGCTGGGAGAGGAGCGTGCCCAGAAGCGGCCGCCTCCCAAAGCACCCACATCCCCTCCAGGGATGCTGGGGAAAGACCAGACCTCTGTGAGTCAGTCCTGGGAGAGCTTTGTCCCCCCGCCCAGCTCAGGGTCTTGGCGCCTTTTTTGTCCCTGGCAGGGAGATGCGTCGTGACTTGGGCCTCATGTGCTCCCACATCGCATTCTACCTACTCCAGCTTCTAAGCAGGGAGGAGCCACGCTGGGATCTGCCCTTCCTGGCATTTCTTGTGGAGGTGAGCCAGTGCTGCCTTGCTGAGCTCTGTTCCCAGCTCTCTGCCCTCTCGTAGCCGCAGTGGCCTGGGCCACTGCCCGAGCCCTGTGCTGCTACCTGGGCCCAGCCTTGTGTGGTTCTGGGCTCCTGCCCTTTGGGTCCCCTGTCACTGCCATGTGCCTTTCAGGTCCTCAAGTGCCTGGACTTGAGTGAATGTGCAGACACTGTCCTGGAAGTCATGTCAAGGCACCTGCGGGCAAGTGCAGGCAGAGGCGTCGCCTGGCTCTCAGAGGCCTTGTGCTGCTCAGCAAGGATCCCTTGATGGTGAGAAGGGGGCAGCGGCCAAAGCTGCGCTGGGGAAAGCAGCCCCTTGGGCTGGCTGGGCTTCAGGAGCTTGAGGCAGCTGCTCCCAGCTCTCCTGCCTCCTGGTTCAGCTGCTCAGATGCTTTGGAACAGGCCTTTGGCCTCTGGGCCCTGCAGCAGCAGGGTGGGGTTCCAGTGCCAGGGGGAGAGGTGTTGGCAGTGCAGCTGTTGATGGCTTCCCAGTACAGCCTTGCGTTCCACACAGGCCAGACGTTTACTCAGCCTGTCTCAGAGCATTCTGGAGCTGCTGAGTGATGCCGATGGAGAAGTGGTCAGCATGTCCCTCTCCGTGCTCACGAATGTGCTCCAGAACAATGACATCGCAATAGGCAGCACCATCGCCCTGAAGCTAGCTGACCTACTCCTGTCACTCTTTAGAAACGTAAGCCTCTGTACCGCGGGCACTGTCTGCTGCCCAGAAACTTTGTGCCCTGTGGATTTTTAGGCTTTTGCCCAGCTGGGCTGGAGAAGTTGGTGCTGAGGTCTTTTCCGCTTCCTTTCCTTCAGGACAACAGCCATGTGCAGCTGCTCGCCATTGAGCTTTTCCAAAAGGTTATGCGCTTGGTAGTGGAGGAGGGAAAAAAGCTCCTGAAAAGAACAGTGAGCCAGAGCCTGCTCCCACTCTTCTTACACTGCCACGAGGTGAACTGGCGCGTGGCGAAGGTGAGGTTTTGTGTGATGCTGGTGCATCCCTGAGAGGGGCTGGGCTGCCTCCTGCCCGGGCACCTTCCGGGTTGCAGCCTCCTCCTGGCCTTGGCACTGGGACGCAGGTCCTGTGCCCTGGGCTGCGCTGCCATCTCCTGTCTCTGCTGCTCTCCAGGCCTCTCGGGAAACGCTGCATTGGGCAGCCGTGTTCCTGAAGAGAAGCAATCTCCAGCAGGTGCTGCTGAAGGAGAAGCTGCTGAAGTTCGCCGAGTGCCTGGTAAGGACGGCCTGGAGAAGCCAAATCCTCAGCCTGGGGAAGCCCCCTGACCGCGGTGCTGAGTGTGTGGGGCTGGCAGCTGTGGCCCCTGCCCAGTGCTGCACCCGGGGGCGCCAGCCTGTGCTCAACACACCCTGGGCTGGCTTTCCTGGGCTGTGAGGGCTCTTCTCCAGGCTC